>JAPQRP010000013.1:30204306-30227698 GCA_037367295.1 Apogon hyalosoma
CAGTGCTTTTATTCATTCCATGTTTTCTGTTCTGTCTGTTTTAGTCACATGATCCACACAGGAGTTAGGACTGGATTACATAACTGTTGTTTTTGATGACTTTGGGTGGTCTAATAATTTTTTCCACAACTGTTTGTAAAGGGAATCAAAAACAGGAAGTTAACATTGCTACATACGTGCATACTTCAAAAGAAATCCGATAATGGACTGAAACTTCTGAACCAAGGTTGTCAATATTTGCATTTTTTAAGTGCATGTAAACCCGTCAGATCTGATTATTACAATTATCTAATTACTCCCAGTTATTGGATTTTTATGGTCACGTAAACAGATGCAGTGTCTTGATTGGAAAGAGCACAGTGCAACTGTTTTTCAGATACTTTTTTTTTGTTTTTTATAGATTAGATTAAACTTTATTGAGCCAACAACGAGGAAATTCAATAGTCAAGGCTTTTCCATTGACACTCAAATTAGGCAAATATAACTTGCACATAAAAATTGACCTAATGGAAAAAGGACAATTTCGCCAAAACTCTCGTTTTTCAATTAAAAGTTTTTGCTCTGGCAAGAGGTGGTTTTTGGGGCGTAACACAAATGGTATATTACGCAAAACTGAAACGGAAAGACCTTTTTTCACAACTAGAGTCATGTAAATTAAAAAAACAGATGTTGACGGATGTTACAACAAGCGAAGGCACAACAAACCCCACCTCTCAAACGTATTGCAGCTTATTTTGCCGTGGATCCAGCTGATGTCATCATGTCTATGCATGTGGTGATGTCAGCATATCAGTTGCCTCTATATATATGCCAAGTTTGAAGTAAAGTGAAACAAAATTGATGTTTGTATAAACATGTGAAATTTAGCCCAATATAAGTAAATGTGAGAAGAAAAAAGAGGTAAAAAAAATTAATAAAAAATTTGAACTTTGACCTACTTTTCCCAAAATGTAATGAGATGTGTTCTGGGTCACAGGCAATCTGTAAACCCAATTTGGTATGAATTCAACCAATAGTTTTGCTGCTAGAGTGTTAAACAAACAAACAAAGAAACAAACTGAACCAAAAACAATACCCCTTGCCTTCCCTTCGGGGGGTGGCGGGTAAAAATAATAACATTTGTAGTAATAAGAACTACATAGACTGTACATATTCACCAAGTATTGAAGCATTGCAGTGGAATTACAAAAATGTCAGACAGTACAGATGAGACACGTCCATGGAATGTCCTTAGTGGACAGTGTTTTTGTTTCTTTTTTCTTTTTCTGTGAAAGCTGTGAAACTCTTATCCTCTACAGATGATAAAAATGCATTGCTGGGTCTCGAGGATAAATGAAAAAGACTTTGGTACTTTTTTTTTTTTTTTTTATTACCAGAGCTCAGATGAGTTAATAAAAACTAAGACACAGAAGTAAAATTGTGTAGGTTTGTTACTTCAGTGGCTGTTTTCAACCTACATTTAATTGCCGTCTACCACACAAGCCAAGATGTTATTTTCCCTTTTTTTTTTTTTTTTTTGGCTTGAGTTAAAACTCTAAAATGTCATATTGGAAACACTTGTGCAGCGCGTGTTATTCAGGCGTGGGTGTACTCTGCAAAGCGAACAGATGTGGTGATTAATGAAATCCACAGCGAGGTGGAGGAGAATGACTCGTACATACCTGCAGTTTCTTGGGTATAAAGTCTCAAATCTCACGCCTGGAGTTAATTCCCTCCGTACCCGCCCACCTACCTCCGCTTAAAAACCTTCCAAACGCTAACTCTGAGCTTCCAGACTTCACACCACGCTGTGTTTCAGCCACATTAAAGTTCACGTTTACACCAAAAAAAAAAAGGCGAGGAAGGAACTAATTGGCATCAAGTCACAACGATTAGCGCTGATCTCAGCCCGACCCAGGACGTGTCAGATATTTGCCGGTAGAAAGAGGTTCAGCCTCATGAATTACACATGCGGTCTGTAATAACACAATCTGCGTTTTGATAGAAACAGCATTTGTTTTGTTTTTTTCCTTGCCTCCGAGCACATTAAGCTGCTGCATGTTGCAACCGTAGGCTTGTTTGTGCTTGTGGCTAATGCTACAGAACGCAATCCCTGCAGAGTGAACTTCAGCATCGCGCTTAAATGATTTAGTAAAGATAAAACACTACAAGTCGTGCTCTGTGAGGAGATAAAAACGCACACTTAACCAGCCACTTGAAATAAGCTTTGGTAATTTGTAGCGGTGCACGTAGCACAAACCAATCGAGCATTTTATGACTTAACACATTAAATTTTCACCATATAATCTACATACCCTAAGGTTTCACTTCACACATGGAGGCAGTTTGTACGTTGTTTGTTTATGCCTCATCTGTCTGCACTGTAATCATGCAAATCTTTTCCTTCCAGTGAAGATGCTTAATTTACTTGACAAAACCAAGTGTATGTGTTTATTTCCCAGTGTGAAGGCAACTATAACTCAAACGCCACTCTGACATCTTCTGTCTCGTGTGTGTGTATATGGAATTATAGTACAGTAAGAGTAACAAAAATACCAGATAATTGATGCATACTGCTGCTGTGCATCCAAAAAAGTCACACTTGTAAATGTAAAATGCCTCAACAATTGAAAATGCACTATAAGGACAAAAGCATTCAGGTGTTTCTTTTCTTACAGGGGTTTGGAATACAAAACAGTAATAACAAATGTCGTAATTTAGCTTTATTTTGGAATAAATGTCTTTGCATTAGTTAGTTTGGTTTAAATTCTTATCATTGTTTCCAAAATTCCTCAGAGATGGTTTTTACTTAATCTCTCTCCACATTGAGTATGGTTTTAAATGTTCTGCTTCTAAATCTGTAAAATGTTTTTCATGCAGTAATAATTTTCTACCACAACTAAACCATTTACTTTCTTCACATCTCACTTAGGAAGAAAAATCTCTCATTAAACTTCGAGGAAATATTGATGTTCGTAAAAATTGGGACGCATCTTGTCTACAGCTGTAAGATGGGCTGTTCATGCTGATTTGAGATAAAATCATCAATATTAAAGTTGAATGGGAAATCTTACATTTAAAATCATAGTCATGGAATTAAAAAAAAAAAATCATATATCCATAAAGTTTAATGGAAGATTTTTCTTCCTAAGTGAGATGTGAGGAAAGTAGATGGTTAATTGTGGTAGAAGATTATTATTTAGAGTCAGAGCATGAAAAGTATTTCAGAAATTTAGCGGTAGAACATAGAAACAATGACGAAAGCTTCTGATAATGGATTTTAGGGGTTGATATCCTCGTCACCATGAAAAGAATGAAGTCTTTCACACAACAATCTTTGACTTTATTTTACACTTACATCACTTACATCAAACTGATAAATACCTAAAATTCACCTAAATTGTTTAGTGAGCATAAAAGTAAATATGGAAATGAGCATCTAACTGCAAGAAATCCAGGTGATTCTTACATTTTTTTTCAAGCTAATATTGTACCTCGAAGTCAGCATTTCTGCTCGAGAAGCCTAATATTAGATTATCAACCTCTATCGGAGCCAAATTCTGCTGAAACCGACACAAAAAAAGCGCCACAGATTTATCTTTTTCTACTAATCTCTGTGTCTACACTCTGCAACTGTCAAAAATCATATATCGATAAGAGTGTTTTTCCTGTGTAGAGAATTACTCGTAATCTGTCAAATTTTGTGCCATTTCCACGTCACAACTAAACACTAATGGAGTTATTCATGGAAAATTCTGTTTTCTTCAAAGTCCTGCACTGCTGATGTGACAACACTATTTTTTACCAAAAGAAATATTACTTTCCTGGTTTACAAAGAAGGCTTTTGACTTGTCTTGTGGTTGCTCAAGGGTTTTACCACACAATCCCTACTTTCTTCCAGACCTCTAGGAATTATCGCTGTCTGTCTAAACTATAGATATGAAGAAACAAGAGAATCAGTAAATCTGATTTTTAGACATTTTTGGCAGATTATTTTCTAGTTTTGCTGATTTAGTAAGTATTAATTGGATATTGTATCATAGTAAAACAAGTTAACATTCTGTTTTTTGGTGATTATCATTATTGTGTAGGATTCTATACATAGCCACCCACCCCACCCCCAAAAAAAAAAAACAAACTTCAATTTAACTCATGAAAATATTGTTGTTTGTAATCAGTAGTAGACCAATTTGTGATTTATGTTAATGTTGTTGTTGTTTTAGTCAGATTGCTGATAAATGCAAGATGCTGTTGCTCTGATCTTGTAAAATTTACAAAAAATTGCATTATATGCAGATGATATGTTCTTTATACAGTAAATGATAAGTCACTAAATTACAATATTTTGCCTTGAATCATAATATTAGTGTAAAAACATTCTATTTCTATGTGTTAGATTTTTGTTGTGTCCAGAATTAGCTGATTTTGTCACTAGTTTCATGTGCTTTCTTGGTGATATTGCAAATGGCGGTTATATAATGAGCGGTCCAACCAGTGGTTTCAAGGACTAAAAAAGCAGAAGCAGAGCATGTGAGCAGTGTGGTACTTCCTGCCTGGAGGTTTTGAGAAGCTTCATAACATGCGTTCACAGAGAAGTAAGACTGAAAGAGGGTGTGTCGGCATCACAGGAGGTTTTATTCAAGTGTGAGGACGGAACGCAGCCCAGTTCACGGTCTGTCCTACAAGCAAGACCCTGCTGTAGCTGCTGCGGCTGAAACTGTGTCCAAACTGAAGCTGGTTTAAGACTCTGATAGGTTTCTGCAGATCAGAAACATCTGGATGGAGATCAGGGCTCTCCTCTTCATCCCCCTTCATCCTCTGGTTGCATCAGAACCAGTAAACCATCTGCTCAAAGGAGGCATTGTGCGTTTGTCCGCTGAGATAACACAACGCCCGAGCACATGAGACGCCACAGAAAGATAATCTAAAATTAAATCTGTCATCTCAAAACAAGCGCTACTTCCCCTTGAAACCCTTCGTATCGTCTTTCCGCATCACCGTGCCGCTGTGGACTTACCGCAGTGACCGTTTGTGTGCTCAGATTTGGAGAATAGACCATTTCCTGTTGGGTTTTTATCTACTTTAATGCAGATTCCATTGGGTGGAATGTGGGCCCAGCTTTTGTTCTTAACTGGGCTGTTTCTCGCACTTTTTTTTCTCCTGATGAGGCAAAGATCTACAGCTTCATGATCAATCTTTCAATCACCTGCTAAGCTGACGCAGACAGATCCTGACGCGTTTAATCCCACAATCAATACCAGATGATAGTTTAAACAGTTCGCTTAATCATTTAATACGTGGCCTTTAGTGTGATTTTTACGGCGCTGGCAGTTTGCTGAATGATTTCCTTAGAAGTGGAGATGCATTTACCTCAGCAGGTTAAAACAGTTCATGTCAGTTTGAGTTTGTCTTGGAGAATCCTGCTTTCTATGACTCACTGGTGCATCCTGTTGTTTCCCAAATTATTACATAATGAACCCAGGTGTGAGGATGGAGATTTAACCCTTAGATGCACAAGCGTCTGGACCCATGTTAAAATCAATCTGTTTTTATGCCACTTTTGTCATTTTGTCATGTTAAAAATCATCATTTATATTATATTTTGGTCCACAAGAGAATGATTTCTTGTTAGAAGTATTTTTCTTTTTCATATATTAACATTTTTTAACAGTTATTATTATTTTTATATATATTTTGAGCATTTGACAAGCAAAGTGACTATATAGAAATATAACAACAATGTCAACATGCATTTTGTAAGTGAGTTGTTTCATTTTGCTGTTGAATGAATCATAGGTTCAGATGTAATTCTATGATAAATTAATGCGGGTCATTTTGACCCACCTATGGAAGCCTGGAGTAGTTATACAAAAACTACCATTTCATAAAATTTATAAAAGGTAAATTAAAAATGTTAAATGCATGATGTCAAGGACATATTTCTTGAGGAATACCTGTAAAATGTAATAATCACAACTTTTCATTACAAAAATATTACAAGAAAACAACCTGAGTGGATCTTTTTTGACTCACTTTTGCATCTAAGGGTTAGTGAGTAAAATCCACCATGAATCACCAGATTTAAGAAAATATTGCTATCTGACGTCTCCAATTTGTTTCATATTTTCAGAAAATAATGGTAATAGTCTGAGTAAATACTGTGGAAAATTACAGCATTATATCTTCAGAAGTTTTTGAGATATTAGGCCTTGCAAATGTGGTGTGACATGGTTTTACAAACAAGTAGTTCTAACGAAGTTGCTAAGTTCAATAAGTCATTACTTTTAATGATAGACACAAAGTTTCAGGTACAAGACAACTTCATCTTCTGAAAAAGATGATTTACAGTTACGTGTTTGGCAAATTACAGCTTCATGAAAACTGTAAAAAAAAAAAAAAAAGTACTTCAGGGAAACCAGACAGTTATTGATGGTTTTAGGTTTAGAAAACTGTGTTCAAGATGCAGCGAGATGAAAATAAAACGACACAAAACAAGATAAAAAACAACGAAAGAAGACTTACCAAGATCAAAATGATGAAACGGAATGTAAAAAGATGAAGGAAACTAAAGTAAAACGTGACGAGATAAAAATGTTGTTAAAGAAAATGACGCAATGAGATGAAAAGGTAAATATGCAGCAAGAACAAAGAAATGTAAAAGATATCGCAGGATAAATGCCCGATCGGTGCACACCTGAAACTCACCTGAAGTCACCTGAAACTGTCTTCTAAATATGAGGACATCAGACATTTGACTTGAGGTGAATCAGGTCTATATCTACCACAGAAAACCCTCAACACAATATAGAAGCTGTCTTTTGTAATCTGAGTCTTGAACTTGAACCACATAAATGGCACCGATATCGGGGTTAGTGCTGTGTTTTGGATGTAACCCAGGCTGTGCAGACGAGCAGCTCAGGCTCTGCTTTTAATAAAAGCACAGAACCCTGGGAAGTCCTGAATGATGTCACTGTGCAACAGCTGCCCGCTAGTAATATGTTGTATTTCCCCCTCCAGGCACCACATAGTTTCTCTATTGTATTCCTGTCAGTCGCTATTGGAGCTCAGTACAAAGTCCACCACAAACTCTTAGAAGGCAAGTTTTCAGAGACAGTCTGTGACCTTGATGTTAAATCTCTGAAAAGGAAACAAACCCAGTCAAAAAAAAACAAAAACACTACACATCTGTCAGTGTGAAGCGATGCAGCTAAAACCTGTTTGTAAAAATCCTCCAGTCCTATACTTAACACTTCCAGCTGCCTGTGCAGGAGTGTTGACAGAGGTGATTCGAGGATAAGTACATATTTCATAAACTATCATTTGTCTTGAGGCTGGAGAATATAGAAACCTAATTTGGTGACCTGCTCAGGGAAGCCGTGTGGAACCCAAAAGAGATTAAGTCCCGACGCTCTGTGGCCTGATTTTAACTGAAGTGAAAGTAAACATTTCAAGCTCCAGCTTAAAATATGTTTCAGTCCACTTTTCTTTTTTTTTTTTTTTTTTTATCTGAGTGAATGACTAGAAAAACAAATATTAGGTTTTCCTTGGGAAACAATGGGGAACCTACAGGCGGGGAAGGCGGCTAATAGCACTTTGACAGGCAGGAAGAAAGAGACGGAGCTGCTGTGGAGTCCTTCAGATGTTGGAGGTAAATGAAAATGAGATGCGCTCATTTTATATGCCATGCCCACACATTCTTAGAGAGTGGGATGTTTATGGTAATGTGTCTGGAGTTAAAAGATGCTGCAGATGGGAGGAATTTGTGCTTGTGACTTAATGTGTGTTTGTTGCTTTTATGTATCTGCATTAGAACGAAAGGCCCAAAAACATTGTCAACGTTGTAAACGTTTTTCAGTCCCTCCAGAAAAACGCAGGCAAAAATCCTTGATTGAGGGCAATCGTTATTATGTGGGCAAAAATCCTTGATTATGAGGGCAAAAATCCTTGATTATGAGGGCAAAAATCCAAGATTTTCAGGGCAAAAATCCAAGATTTTCAGAGCAAAAATCCTTGATTATGTGGGCAAAAAAAAAAGAAAAATGCAGGGATTCTGAAGTCATGTGAGCTCTGCACATTTTGCATATTTTGCATGGAAATATGCTATTATTGCAGTGAATATGCACCTTTTTTTGAGAAAATGTGGACCCCCGCACAATGCGTGCTGGTGGCTTGATTATGCATTGAATTATGTGATCGCAATCAAGTTTTTCTGGAGCGACTGGTTTTTACATCAGTTTACCACAATTAGTTCCAAATCTTTGTGATTTGATCTTCATGATTTGTCGCTCTATAAATAAAGTTTGATTGACACTATATGATGAAAGTAACGTAAAAGACACCAAGATGAAAATGTAACACAAAGCAAAACAACAAAAATTCCAAGTTGAAATAAGATTAAAAAATCTTCAATTATTTGTAAAAGACACAAGATTAAAATAATGTAAAAGATGTGACAAGATAAAGTAAAAGACAAAAAACGTCAGACACTACACGACCAAAGTGACACAAGACATTAATGTTAGAAAAACAGGAGAATAGATGAAACAAGATGAAAATAATATAAAATTAGCAACAAAACGCACCAAGCTGAAAATGGTGCGAAAAGCGCAACAAGACAAAGATGAAATGTTAAATTATTTCTTAAAGGTATCATAAGGAGAAACAAATCATAACAATGCTTCAACAAAAGCATAAAAGATGACATGAAATGAAAATCTGAAATTATCTTAAAAGACGAGACAAGCAGGGAAATCGCAGGAAGATTAAAATGTAAAAAAAAGACGCAACAAGATGTACAAAGATGAAAATGTCACAAAAATGCAACAAGATAAAAATGACACGAATGATTTTAAAAAGAAAAAGATGCAATAAGATTAACATACATGTACATATATGTAAAAGAACCAACAAAATGCACAAAAATGAACATGTTCCAAAAATCCTACTGGAAGAAAACGATGTAAAAGGTGCCGTGAATTTATCAAGATTGAATCAAATTACATAAAATAAGCGGCGTCTGAAACCTCATTCAACACTTTATTTGATAGTGTAAACAAAATGACCTTAAAAGGAAACTAAAGAAAGAAAAGTGTGTGTGATTGAATAAAAATACAAGTATCCTTATATTTCCAAGGCCTAATGTGCAGAGATTTATTCTTTCTTTTTGCTTTTTAATCTGCGACGTTTCTCTAAATGACTATTGAACATTTTCTAGCAGTTTGTGAACCTCTAACCTGCTTTGAATTGATTCTGGAGGCAGATGTTTCATCTCATGTGATGCCTATTGGAAACTAGATTATCCTGTCATTTCTGCGGCACCGTAAACTACAAAGCGTCGAAGTTCCACCCAGTCCTGTGACTCTACATGATCAGCCTCCGCACACGCTGTTTAAAGCATGCGATAAATTTCCGCTCCTGCCTAATAAAACGGGGCACCGATCGGTGGCGGCGGCGGCTCCAGACTTTATTAACGTCGGATCATTTTCTTTAACTGTCTTGCGTCAAATACAGTCGGCTCATAAAGTTTTGTGTTTTGTTGCATGTTTTGAAGTTTAAAGGCTCTAAAATTCATCATTTCACCTTAAGTCATACACTGTAAAGACAAAAGTATGTGGACACGTTGAATTCAGGTGTTTCTTTTCTAACAGGAGTCTGGGATAAAAACAATAATGACTAATGTTAGAATATAGTTTTATATTGGGATAAATATAATATTGATGTTTATGTCTCAGATTAGCTTGAGCAGGACATCCTACAGCTGTAGACATGATGTGTCCCAATATTTTGGTCCATATAGTTTATACACATCAATATTTAATGAGACCATAATTTTTTATTTTTTTACGATGAGTATGATTTTAAATGTTTTACCTCTAAATTTCTCAAATATTGTTCATGTTCTGACTGTAAACCATAATTTTCTACCACAACTAACCATGTAACCACCCTGCAGCTATGATGTGTCCCAATATTTTTGTCCGTATAGTTTGTAAACACCGATATTTCCTTAAAGTTTGAGATGGGAGATTTTTCTTCCATCTCAATTATAATTTACAGTCAGAACATGAAAAATATTTGAGAAATTTAGAGGTAGACCATTTAAAATCATAGTCATGGATTAAAAACAAAAAAAGCAATGTTGAGAGAAATTAAGTAAAAACCATCTCTGAGGCATTTTGGAAACAAAGATATCAATTTAAACCAAACTAACCAGTGCAATGATATTTATCCCAATATAAACGCTATTCTGACATTGGTCCTTATTGTTTTTATCCCAGACCCCCGTTAGAAAACAAACACCTGAATTCAACGTGTCCACATACTTTTGTCCGTATAATGTATCACTTAAGCATTTATACTATGAGGGTAACGATTTCATACCAGTCCTTGGGCGCTCGGATGTGAAAAGGAAGTTGAGATACTGAAGTACAGAGTGAACAGAAGAAGGAGGAAGTCACAGTTTGCCTGTGTCATTACAGAGGTTGTTGACATGGAGGAGTACAGTGCTTAATGAATAATGGATGCTTACTAAAGCAGCCTGTTTCCTATTCATTCTTTCAAGGCTGCTACACAGAGAGTTGTGTGTGATCATCATGTCAGGCCTTCAGTATTTTCATTGTGTGTCCCGCTCTGTGATGCAGTTTGACGGCCTGGAATGCCTCCAGTAAATACTATCACACCAAAGAAGCACAATATAGGACAATAGTTTAACTCAGACGAGCTGCACGCTGCTTTTGATGATTACATCAAACACAGTGTAATAACACACAGCTATGCATTGAATTTATGCTAAAATCTCATGCTTGTGATTATATTGAATCCTTTAACCTCAACAACCATCAGTGACCAAAACCATCTACTGATCTAAAATGTATGCTCCACTAATCCTATCAGTTCATGTAAATAATTGGTGTAAAATACAGTTTGTCACCGTCATCTTCTACAGCATTGATTCACCAGTAAAACCCATGGAGTTTGATAAGTGACAGTGGATGGACACACTTCGTTTATGTTCAGTTAATGATGGATTTTGGCTGGAAAAATCAATTTTGCTTGTGTTTTGTTTTAATAACCGTCAGTTTACTCTGAGCTTTTATGAACTTCTACATAATCAGTGAATTAACTGTAGGAAAATACTTGATTTTCACTGAAAAATGCAAAATGCAGAGGAAAGTAGTATTATATTCTAGCAATTTTTTCAGTGTTCTCTGTTTTGATACAAACACCTTTGAATTCACAGAGTTTTCATGATCATCTACATGACCAGTGAATTAAATATTTTTGGAAATATATGATTTTCACTGAAAAATGCAGAGCTTAAATTCATTAATAGTGGTAAATCAATTAGGAAAGGTTAGCTGTACATAAACACTTCCCTTGTACGTCTGCACAAAAACAGTTCTAGGTCTTTAAGGCTTAATGGCTTGTACAGTAACAATAGTTTGGACTAAAACTGGACTACAGAATATGATGCAAAAACCCAAACTTTAACCCTCGAAGTCCCAAACAACCACTGTCGACCAAAACCAGCTACTGATCAAAAATGTTTAATACCTGTTGAACCGCTGATCCTGTCGATATGCGTAAATAACTGGTGTAAAATGCAGTTTGTCGTCTTTTCGTGGTCATCGGATAGGACTCATTTGGACGTTCAGAGGCTCCGTAGTTACCGTAGAAACAATGTCATCTTTTACAACACTGATTCACCCACAGTTTGATAAATGATAGTGTTTGGAGACATTTGTTTTATGTTCAATTAATGATGCGTTTAGCTGAAAACATCCATTTTGCTTTTGTTTTGTTATAATAACCTTCAGTTTACTCTGAGCTTTTATGCAGAGGAAAATACCTCGGAGGTAAATCACTTTGAAAAAGTTAAATGCAGAGAAACATTCATTTAGAAGCCGCCGCAAAACTAGCTTAAAGTCTTTAACGGTTAAAGAGCTTGGTTTAATTCCTGCTGTTCCCAGCATGCATCAGCTTTTAAACCTGTCACTACGACAACAAAGAACTACTCAGATCTTTAACATTTTTGATGCACGTTCAAGTCATTCAATGCAAATGCAGAGATGAATATTTCAGGAGTGAGTAATGTAATTATAGGAAAAAAATACCCGCTTGACACTGAAAAATGCAAATTGCGGAGGATGATATTTCAATAAATGCTGATAAATCACAGAGGAAAGGTTCAGTGTTGAGAAAAATCAGCTCAAGAAAGTCTTGAAGGGTTAAACTATAGGTGGCGCTGTGGTCACTTCCTTTCAGAAAATGATCCCTGTTATAATGACCAAAGCGAGGCGGTGGTCGGGGACGATCATTAATTTAATGGATGCATTGTCACTTTTGTGATGAGCTGAAAGGGAAGTAGCGTGGTGCATTAGGTGACATGTCTTTCATTAAAAGAACCTTTTAACTTTTGACTCTTTCCGAAGCTTCTCTGTGTCGAGGCGTGTTTTTTCTGACTGTGATGAATGGGAGTAAATGAGTGCAGTTAGATGCTGCGGCGAGCCACAGTCGGGGGTTATCCGACATGCCCTGAATGCTGATGGGCACCGCGAAGCCTAATGTATGGAGCAGAACCCGCGCCGTCCTGTGGGATATAAATGGCCCAGGTTAAAGGCAGTCTGGATCGTGAAGTCGGGTGCAAGAATTCATCTTATTGAATTCCTGTCGGTGTTTAAAATATCATTTAGGCGGCTGCTGTGTGATTGGATTACAGTGGAATCTGTGTGAAAAACGGCGACATGCTACACAGAGATAAGCAGATCACACATCCTGATGGCTGGAAAATAGTATAGACCAGGGGTGTCGAACATAAGGCCCGTGGGCCCAAACCGGGCCGCCGAAGGTTCCAGTCTGGATGAATTTACCAGGTGCAAAAATCACAGGTGTCAGACTCATTTTAGTTCCAAACTCAAAAATGTTAACGCTATTATACCTGTTGGTGTTTTGTGTATTTGTAAATCCACTGTGATGTGTGAGTTAGAATGTACAGGTAAAAATGATAAGCCGAGGAATAATATTGTTAAAACTGAACTGATTTTTCTTAAGAAATGTCAGGTTTTTCAGGTTATTCCAATTTGTTTTGGAAGAGGGTAGTTTGTAAATGTCAACTATTTCTTAGATCGCTTTTTTTTTTTGGTATTGGTTTTTCTGGTATGAAAGAAGAGATGCCATACTTGTTCAACTGAAGACAGAGTTTTTCAATACAGGAAACAAACATCAAACCCCCAACAACTAAAACAAAACTAGACCAAAAAAAAAAAAAAATAAGCTCCCCCCGAAAAACAGAAACAAGGACCAGCCTTTAGAGCCCCACGATACAATAAATGAGATAATGAGCTGGGTGTTAGTTTGCAGAAGAAGTCAGAGGGTTTTTGAGTTGTGGAAGTAGGTCATAAATGTCAACTATTTCATAATTTAATTTGACTGTTTTGCACTAAAACAAAGAGGGGAAAATTAAGAGTTCTCATTGTTTATAGGCTGTTATGCTGTTAATCTACTGGTCCGGCCCATTTGAGATCAGACTGGGCTGAATGTGGTCCCTGAACTGAAATGACTTTCACACCCCTGCTATAGACCTTGTCAGCCTTTACAGATTTGATTTGATTTGATTTTTTTTTTTTTACATATATGCACATATTTCATTTTTTAAGAAGGAACAGAACTAGAGGTCGGGCGGTGCGGTGGCGTAGAGGTTAGCTCTTCCACCTCACTTTGCTGACTGGTCTCTACTTTCCACATGGGTTTCCTCCTCCCTGGTTTCCCCTGACGCCAAAAATGGGGTTAAATACGTAGGTTAATATTCCTGTCAGTGTCTTTGACCCCGATAATGATGACGATCTGGAATTGGTCCCCGAGTGCCTTCAATAGCAGCGAACTGCTACTGATGTGCTAACAGCTAATGCTAAGTGCTAAAGCTAATGTGTTATGTGTTATTTAAATGTATACTGGACGATACAAGTTGATTTGCTACTGCGTTGTGTTACTTTCTGCTTTAATTTTTTTAGAAGAGTCTCCCCAGGGAAAACCCCCAAAGTCATACAAATTGAATTCAGGCTTTGATATATAGTTGATTTATTTAACTGCTTGTATTAAAGGATGGATAAGTGTGCATGTGCTGGAATAGTGAAAACTGAGGATAAAATACGCTGAGATGCATCAGGAATCACAACTGAATCATAATTGAAGTGAACTGTAAAGACGTGCACCATAATACCACTGTGTTGATGTGACGTTTGTGTTTTTGAACTGTAACGTGCAGCGCAGGTTTAACAGTCATTTGACTCCATTTCTAGCCGTGAACATATTTTAACCTGAATTGTCTGCACTGGTCCTTCACATTATCATGCATGTGCACGACTGCATTTTTTTAAACAACTGATCATATGCTATGATTACGTTTATATTTCTTCACTTTACATGCTTGTATTTTGTCTTTTTTGTTGTTTTTTTGTAAATATTTTCATTAGTAACACCTAAAACAAACATTGACAGCTGTGATTAGAAGACGCTTCGATTAAAAACCAAATAATCTAAAACAAATGCCGCAAAATATGAACTTAAATCTTAATATCAAGCATCAGTAATCTGCCTTTACAGCCTAAAAACATGTCTAAGCTAATATGATCCAGTTGTACTCTTCCTGTACTACTGTTTTCCAGTGTAACAGTGCTGCTGAACAGCGAAACGCCCCCGTTTCATTAGCTTTCTCTACACGTTGCTGCTAATTCCGCTGATTCTGTTTGTTTATTCTCTCATGGGGACAGTTTCTACTTCGACTTCCATGACACTGAGTGATTAACAGGGCTTTCCATTTTTATAATACTGATAAAAGACGTTGTTCCAGATGTCAGGCCTCTAATAAAATCCTCATATCTCCCCACTGAAAAGACCTTGGCATTTGATTAACAACATTATTACGTTCCTCAAACAGCGAGATAGCTGCTTCTGGCCTGTTTAGAGCAACCGTATCACCACGTGAGATAATATTTCCATCACAACATTAATAACCTCTGGCAAAACAATCATCAATAATTATTAGAGCAGCGTATACGGCGAGCTTGGACCCATTCCATTCATGTAAAGAATCCGTTTCTCCATCACCGTGTCCCACTGACCTTCATCTCTGGAGCTCTGATCTGTGAAGCATGTGCAACAATTTTCCTCAGTACGGTTTTGCAAGAAAAAAAATTAAATAAAAATCTGGTGGTTTCCTTGCAAATTAACAAAAGTCTGCTGCATGTGGCTAATCATCACAACATTTGGTCTTGCATTATGTTTTCCCACTGGGGAAGCACATTGTTGACAATCAGGCTTCTCTAAATACTGCCAAAGCCTTTCTGCTCGTAGCCAGAGATAAAACCAGATCCACACTATTCATTTAAATGAGCAGACAATTGTTTATCATAATTAGAGTCTGTTCTGATGCCAGCAGAGATGGAGACCAGAATTTTTACAGTAAGAACTGGTAATTGGATGAGAGCGCCGTAGCCTGTATGCAGAGCTCATTATTTTCAGAAAAAAAAGAGGAATTTATGTTTTTATAATTAGAGTTGGCCGGTAAATCAGACGTTTATCAACACAATCTGAACATGTACATGGTGATATGGTCAGAAAATTGAATTTAAATTCATTTTTTTCAGTGTTATGAATGATTCATCGTTTTAATAGATTTTTTTTTTTCTGTCAACTCATGAAGAAAAGATGGTTCAGAAATGCATTCCTTTACTAAAATTATATCCCAGCCTTGAAAAGCTCTTGATCTGAATTTGTGAAGTACCATGAGTTTATCATGTATAATGATCAATGCTTCATACATAAAATTTAATTGAATATATGTATAATATCAGTTCACAACAATTCCCAAAAAACAGCCATTCCAAGGGTGTCAATGTACATTATTTGACAGAAATACTAATTACCAAGATTAATGTAAAATAAAATAAAACCTTATATTCATAATAAATACATCACAACAGACAAACATGTTGCATTTGGCATTTTTGTTCAGGAAGGTGAAGGAAAACGCCAAATTTCCTTTCATTTATTTTTTGTAATGATACTGTGCATTAAATATGTATCGTAGAAGTATGCAATTAGACTGATCTCAATAAATGTCGTTGTATGTCAGGCCAGTTCTTATGGCATTTGGCATGCTATACCTACACATTTTCAACCTTTTGCGTGTTATTCAATGCCATTTGGTCGCTAGTCAATTTACACCAAGAGCTCCAGTTCACATAACCCAAACCCCTAACTCTCAGCGTGCGATATTTGATGCATCAGTTCAGGTTACGGTGTCAGCATACAAGCAGAAAGCTAATAATGCATACAGATAACACGCCAATTAAAGGAGTGATATTTAGCTTTTTTAAATGGAATTCTGCATTTTCCAGCCTTTCCCTGTGTTTCACATAAACTGTAAATGCTCTGCTTGGCTCTGAATTCTTCATTCATTCAACTCCACAGGTCCATCTTCTGGTTTGGAGCGCTGGCCCTTTAAATGCACATGAGCCACTTCAGGCCCCGCCCCCTCCAGGCTGTCGACTGTGCTGCTCTGTCCCGTTCAACCAGCAACTGAACATTTAAGGTAATGGGCTCCAAGTTTGGACATATTTTCAGTTTTTACTACAACCGCTGCTGCTGATAAACAGTTACTCGGAGAAATGTTGGTCTGAAGTCTGGACCTTATATGTGCAAATGTCGTGACGTAACTAGTTATAAAACGTAACAAATTAAGAAGGAATTGAAAGGGGCTGTAGAAATCCACTGGATGCGAGTCATGATATTACGTTGATGCAGTTGAGTTAGGAAATATAATGAAGTAAAAGTGAAAGTAACCAGAATAAAAAAAAAATACTGAGTAAAGTACAAATTCTCCCAAAACATACTTGAGTACAGTAGTGAAGTATTATTACTTTGTTACTGTACGACACTGGTATGGCCAGGACATAAGAGGAAAGACGGTATTTGGTTGTTAGATGTGCTAAGTGTCTAAATCTGACACCAGATACTGGTTTGTTTCCTTTTGGGTGGCGCCCTTTAACAGTGACCGTTATCTCTCCCCCATCTGAGCTGAACCTTAACAATAGAACGCAAATGTCACAAATCATGGGCCTAATTTTTGCCTCGTTTTGTTTTCGGTATGAAAACAGAACCTGCATAGACTGAGTTTGACTTTGCTTTACAACACTGTGAAACAAATCACTTGGGTGTTAAGGCAATCTGTTGAGTTGCTTAACAAAGAGAAGTGAGACAAACACATCCCACTCATCAGTGAAAAAAATCAGCCTCACCCAAACCAAACCCGCAAGCGAGCTCTGCAGGCTAACCCTTTGAAAGCAGCACATGTCTGGGAGATGCCGCCTTATCTACATATGCTGTTGGTAATTGAGCAGTATGTGCTAAGAGCTTAGTTCCTCCTATATCCGCCCACTCCTCCTCTGGCTCTGCCTTATCTCACACTCTCATACAGTGAGACAGTATGGATAACAAGGTGCAGGGATCACAAGCAGCCATCAAAAACCAGAAGGGTTTTCTCTGCTTGGGCTTGAAATCCACATGTTTATGAAGCTCAAGGCGCTCTGAGGTGTTAATGGTTGGAATAACGTGTCCCTGGGCTAAACATCACTCATGCTCTCTTTGTAGGTCAGGAGATGACCTTTGACCCCAGCGTCAGATTGTTGAAACCCTCTCCCTCCTCCTTTTCATTTATTCTCTGTGCATCCGGAGCTTAAACACAAGACAAATATACTGTACATTATGGGTCGGGGTATGTATTTTTAACTGCGTCCCTTGAGCCTCTTTCTTCCTCCTCCTCCTCCTCCTGTGGTGTGTCTTTGCACAATGATTTGTTATCCTACTAAAAAATTACACGGCGCTTTAGAAAACATCCGCTCTCGCTGGCCTCGTTTATGCATTCATGTTGTTTTTATTTATGAAGCATTTCCTGCTCTGGTTGTGTGGTTTGAAAGTTTACTCAAACATGTGACAAATGTTTCATTTACCACAAACTGGGTATGAGATGCAGTGTGTTTCACATGGTGCCATTGCTAAAAATGTACACCGAGGAGTGTCGGGGCACAGTCATCTATCACACGTTGTCTTTCACGGTAACAGTATATGTCATTGTTGAAAAAATGGATAAAAATAATCCTACTTACCTAGATTTTCTATGCAAACAAAACCTGCCTCCTGTGAGACGAGACTAGAGTGAAAACTAGACTCGGAGCAGAAAAAAAGGATGCTTAAAGATCTACATGAGAGCGGTAATGTCAAGTATTGCAGATCATCACGCAAATTTGAATTTTAGTGCATTAGAATAAAAAACGGATGCATTTTCCTGCAGGATTTGTTCATCTTTTGTTGCAAAAACCTGTCAAACCTTAGGCCATTTGTTTGTTCATATAAAAGCAACTGATGATCGGAAAACAGCAAAAATAAAACCAAATTCATTGTTATCGCTTCATAGAGTGACCTTGATATTTGTTTGGTTCAGAGAGTTTTATAAGTAGATAAATAATACTTGTACTGTTGGATCTTCTTAGTGTTAGCGTAGCGCTGTAAAGTCTGTGGCATTGGTCTGTTTTGTTAAATTATTCATGGCATACGCTGTTCTCAGACTGTTAGCTTCTTTTACATATTTGTCCATTTAAGTGCTTGTTTGAGTTGCGTTCTGTTTTCTGACAATTGGTTTTGCCGAGCGTTTAGCAGATGTTCTTCTGTTTACGTGGATGTACAAAATGTGTATATCACTGCAAGCGTTGCCATGACAACAAGAAGAAGAAACTGAAAGTAATATTGGTTATGTCATCAATTATCGACTAAAATGTCGTTTTTTTTTTTTTTTTTTGTTTTTTTTTCATATCAGTATCAGCCCAGAACTTCGCAACAGAGCACTTCTTCTAATTTCCTCCGTTTAAGTGGAATTGGTTTTATTTATTTATTTACCTCATTTTGATTTGCTCATGTTTGGAATATTAAAAGTTGTGCTGCAAAAACGAATCGATTAAATTGATCCAAATCGATTCTTAAAAGGTTTGGCAATGAATTCTGCAGTCGATTCGCTGGGTCTTGAGCATGTAACAGAGGAAAACACAGAGGAGCATGGCTGAGGCTTCGGATGCCGGGCAGCCCCGTTTGACCGAAATGTAGTACGCCGTTTATGTAACAACATTTGAATATGGAGGAAAAAAATGGCCAAAATCCTACGGTGCAGTACATTTGGGGCAAACGGGGCTGCCGTGGAACATAATGAAAACCTAGCTTAAGATAGCCTACGTGTCGTGATTACTTTAGCCTGCTAGCTCGTCAGACACCGTCATCGTAATTATAATGTTTTCATCCATTTCTGCTTATCGGGAGCCCGTGGTGGCCTGAGAATATAGGCTAGAAGTTGTGAAAATTTCGTTTAAGCTCCGGAGTAAAAGAAAGGTATAGATCTTGGGAGTCGGACGTCCAAAGTTAAGTTTCATTTTCGGTGTCACACCAGTTACAGTAGCTGCGGCACTAATGGAACACACCCCCACTTGTACACCTCCCACCCTCCCTTCTTTTCTTTTGTGTTTTTCCGATCAGTTGATTAGTTATTAAAATAAACTACAGATTAATCGATTATTAAAATCCTCGTTAGTTGCAGCCCTAGTTGAAAGTACTGCATTAAGCTTTCCTACATTACAAAATAAAAGCTCAGTAGTGTTTACACTGGCTATGATGGATTCCTGGTTTTATTTGAGGAAACACTAGGATTTCTTAAACCTCTTTGAGAAACATTAATAATTCCACTGTACAAACCTAAGCTCTGTGAACACACTCTACCTCCTTACAACATCGTACCTGCCTGTTAAAACACACCTGACATAGAAACCCAGATAACGCCTTTTCTCCCTGGTCTCCATACAAATGCAAACCCATTTTGTATAATTCAGGGAGTCTGTGTGTGTTCGATGCAGTGACAATTGTGGCGCTTCCCAGAAATAATGGGTTTCTGAACACAGAGGTTCTGTTGTGATGTTGTATCTGACAGCCCCCGCCAGCGTCGCCTGCACAAATGCCACCAACTGTTGCTAAATTCATGAGATCACACGATAATCCAGTTCTGATTTGCTTCATATTGGGCCTGTAATGTATACCAGACACTGAAGGCGCCTGCAGACTGAGATTTCATCAGGCTTTAAGATGCCACCCATGTCCGGAACGTGGATCTAATAAACTTTAGTGCAACATGTAGACTGTAATTAAAATAAAACGTCTTCAGGATGCATCTTTTACATCCAGTTAAGATAATTAATGAGCTGATGGAGGAGAATGTGACTCCTTGGGATGCCAGTTTTGCACAGAGAGCTGGAACTTAATAATTTTGCACAAATTAACCAGTGTGTTGCATCGATTGATGCATCATTTCACGTGTTGGTTGTCAAATAGATGTAGGTCGTGTCAGTGAAGCTGCTGATATGGTTAACCCTTTAACCCCTGAGACATTATTTAAGCTGTGTGTTGTCGTCTCTTTCAGGTTCATAAAAGCTGCGGTGAGTGTGTGTTTGTGTTCCTTTTCTTCAGTGGTTTTGCTTTACTGTGTACTTGAGGGTCAAACAGGGTGGAATAACAGAAAACGACAGAGAGGAATTGAAGTTTGACAAGTTTTGACAAAATGAGGCGCTCAGAATGTACATCAATAAGAGATTTAGGATGTTGAACATGAACTGTGAACTGGAACACACTGAACTACAATAAGGATTTGAATTTGGCCCAGGAGTTTTTGTTTTGGGGCTTTTTATGTTTTTGTCTAAATCTGTCCAGCTGCTTTTTGACACCTGGCTGAACTCCAAAAAACCAGTACATGGTCCAAACTAAGCAAAAACACAGAAAAAACAATTAAGGAAAATCGCAACACTGTGAACAACCGTAAAAACAAAGAACCACAAGGAAATTAGTAAAAAAAAAAAAAAAAGCCCAAACTGCTTTGTTTTGCCCCCCATTACACAGGCAGTGGGGGGTGCACTGAGCAGGCTCAGATGTCTATGGAAAGAGCAAGGTCTATTCTATTGGCAAGTTTTGAAATTTTTCCAATTGAGCAAAAGGTTGAATTCTTAGGAATATTTAAAATGAATCATACATTCAGAACGCTCACCACAGACACGTCAGGGGTTAAAGTGTTCAACTAAATTTCTGTCTCGTGTCATCTTTGATTTGAAGTCTGTCACTTCGACATAAGCTAGGACTAAGTAAACTGCAACGTTTTGTCGTCTTGTCTGGGACAAAACAAAACCACACAGTGTAAACCCGGCTTTAACTCCCACTGTCGATACAGTCAGGCCAAATCTCAACACATTTCTAGTATTCCACAGTGTTCGCCATCCAGTCAGCTCCAAATGTCTCTCTTTAACCATGATATCTGCAGGTTTAATGAAGCCATATTTATGACTTTAAGAAGTCATACACAAAATATACAATGAAACGTAAAAAAAAAATGCACTAGAATATAAAAAGGATATGTCAAAATACACAAGAAATAGACCAAAATGCACTAAAAATACACTAAATATACAGTGTATCTGCAGATTTGATGAAGCAAAATATCTGACTTTTCAAGAATTCATACACAAAACATACACTAAAACATATTTTAAAAATGCACTAACATTTAGAAAGACATGCTAAAATACACAAAAATACTTTAGACTAGATAACCCTACACTCTAATCTGAGCTTTTTATGAAAATCTACATGGTCAGTGAATTAAATATGGGAAAATATCTGATTTTCACTGTAAAATATGCAAAATACAGAGGATAATATCACAATAAATGATGATAAATAACTTAACAATAGAGAGAAATTAATCTGGGAGCTGCCACAAAAGTAGCACTGGGTCTTTATGGGTTAAGGTGTAATTAGCCGTTTTAAGGATAATTAAGGCCTCTATTTAGGACAGTCACATCTCAGACTTTTTAAGGATCTGCGTCCACTCCGTTACCTTCATTCTCTCGATGCATATCCAGACTTTTAAAAGAAATCTTAGGCTGCAGAGTGTAATAAATACATGGATAACATAAGAAGCTAAAAACACCCTCTGTTTGCTGCAGAGAGGGGCTCAGAAAGCACTAGGAGACAGGAAAGGATGTGATCATCAGATCTGTCCTCCCTGGGGAGGGAAAACGCCTTGCTCTCTGAACACCAGGACACTCCCTCATTCGCTAGCTTTTCTTACTGCATGGTATGAACTTGTGTAAGACGAGGAGCTGGTTAGTTGGTATTGTTCCTGGCAAAGCATGATGGATTTATCTCCAGTTGGGGACCTGCTTTGTAGGGTGTGTATTTGTTGTATTTGATTTGTCGTGTCCCCGCTGTATTTTTGAGTCTAATCCGTCACAATGGCGTCGGCGAGGCCTGTCCGACTTGGTCTAACTGCATCAGAGAATAGAAAAGACTACGCTGCCATCATTTAATGAAGCCAAATTTGTAACTGTTGAAGAATTCATACACAAAATATACAATGACACATGAAAAAAGCACTAAAATTTACAAAGGATAGGCCAAAATACACAAAAGATGCACTAAAATATAAAAAACAAATGCTAAAATACTCAAAAAACATGCTAAAATACACTAGAAATATGCGATTATAGACAAACAGGGTATCTGCAGGGCTGATGAACCCAAATTTCTCACTTTTTATGACATTCTTCATGGTGTCTTTGGTCCAATTTCAGTCCCAACAGGCCAAATTTATGACTTCAAGAAAAAATCATACACAAAATATACAATGAAACATTAAAAAAATGCACTAAAATATACAACGGATATGCCAAAATACACTAAAGATGCTCTAAAATATGCTTGATACACAAATCCGGGTATGTACAGATTTAATGAAGTCAAATTTCTGCCTTTTTAAGACATTTTTCATGGCGTCTCAGTGGCGTTGGCGAGGCCTGTCCGACTTGGCCGAACTGCGTCAGAGAACAGAAAAGACTCCGCTGCCATCAATTCATTACTGTACTATCACTACCCAGCAGCTGGTCCACAGCAGGGGACTAGTTAGCCGCTTAGTTAGCCAGAGACATGCCTTCAGTCTCATGGCAGAAACTCATTAGTGCAGACTAGTATGAGTCCGTTTTCATCACGTTCGGCTGTTTTTCATGCGAGGCTGCAGCAGCGAGCGGTCGGTCCTCCGGCTCCGTGCACCTTGGTCCTAAAAACAGCCCGGACTCCCGCTGCTCGGCTTGATTGTTTTCATTAGTCTGCCGGTGGTTGCTTGATACCACCGACCAGACTCCAAAATACAGAAGGGCTGAAGCAGAAGGTTGTTTTCATAGCCTCCCCACCCGTGTTGGTCCTATCATATCAGTGTGGAGTCTGACATAAAACCCTACACGCTCCAGGCCACACATTTCGCACTGCATTCCTGCGC
>JAPQRP010000013.1:30233813-30246945 GCA_037367295.1 Apogon hyalosoma
GGGGCAGTTCCTCCATCTGATGACTAGATTACAGTATTTACTCGCACACGGCCCGGCCTGCAGATCTGTTCAAGTGATGCCTTTGAAGAGAACCGTACAAAGAGGTTTGAGAAGTTTTATTTCAGGCGTGGCTCCTGAGTGAAGTGGATGTTACTCTGTAAATCATCCATATCCTGTTGATTTAAGTTTACAGGGCGTTCTTCCTATGAGCTCTTACCTCCTGTCCTTTACATGTTCACAGTTCAGTCTGGATCTCTGTAGTTGTGACGTATTTCTTAATATTGTTTCATGTTGATGACATTTGTAGAAGTTGTATGAGAGCGGAGTGGAGAAAAAGGATGATCATGAAAGTCTGTATTAATGATTGTTGTGGTAAATATCAAATCAGAATAGAATAGAATAGCTTTTATTGTCAGTGTGTGTAGAGTGAAATTAGCGTAGTGCTACTGCAGTCAGTGCAACAGTATTAATAGAACACCAGTACTACATGACGAAGAATAGAACGACTCTAAAATGACAGAAACTAAAAATGAGATAAGAAAATACAATCAAATTTTACAATTTTATTAAGTAACATAAGAATAGAGCTAAGTAGAAAAAAAAATGTAAAAAAAATTGTCAAAATATGAATAGACAGAATTTACAGTGGTAACAGTGTGTATATCTATGAACAATGCTAACAGTGCATTACCCATGAAAACAAGCAGTCTATATAAAAATGTGCATTTATATTTTGCCAAATATTGAATGAATAAATAAATATTGAATAAATAATCAGCATTTATTTCACATGCAAGTGTTTTCTGAAAGTTGAAAATGGTTATATGTGGCTTTAAAATAATAAGATGAAAGTTGTAACAAGATGTAAATGACATTAAAAAAAAAGTGGCAAAATTAAAATAAAGTTACCTAAAAAACCAAGGCAAAATCAATGAATGAGATAAAATGAAACAAAAACATTCAAAATGTTGTCAAAGGATGAAATGAGGCAAAAACGACATGAAAGATGGAAACAAAATGAAAAAATTCTGTAAAAATGTGACGAAAGAAGAAAACAAAAGATGCAGTGAGACAAAAATGTAACGAGATGTAAAGGATGAAACAAGACAATAACGACAAAATGACAAAACATGATGAAAATGATGTCAAAGATTAAACAAGACAAAAACAATGCAAAAGATTCAGTGAAATTAAAGACAAAAAGGATGAAAAAGGCGAAAAATATGACGAAATGACAAAACAACAAAGACGAAATAATGAAAATGATAAAAGCTCAACCAGGAAACGTGAAAAAAACACGTAAAATGCGTAAGAAGACAAAAGCAATGCAGAAGACGAAATGAAACAAAAATCACATAAAATACAGAAATGATGTTAAAGGACGAAACTACGCGTAACAAGACCACGACTCGACAATTAAGGTGGAAAAAAAAAAAACAAACCCAAAACACTCCAGTCGTCTCTGATTTCATTGTAATTTTGTGCTTATTTTTTTAGTTAAACTTCATTATTTTAATATAATCCTGTTAAAACCATTAAATTAGACTGATTTTCAAACCAATGAAAACACAGAAAATGACCTGAGCTCTTATTCAACATGACCATGAAACTCAGAACATGAAAAATAAGACGAATAAAATACGAAACAAGATGAAAATGAACAAACTATCGATGGAATAGATACGTTTGACAAAATATAGATGTAGAATATTCAAAGATCAAACTATACTTCAGTAAAATTAAGTAAAACCACCAAATAAACCCTAAAGACAATCCTAGACCTACTGTATAGTTTATATAGTTTAATGGATTGATCCTCTTTGGTTTATAAGACACTGAACACATTTCGTTTCATTTCATCACCAAATCACAGGTTCTTTTACAGCTCGGTCTGAAATGAGATGTTCTGTCCTCCCTCCAAACTCTGCCGAATAAAACCTGCTACAGGTTTGTCGTGTTGGCTTCGCCCAGCCAAAAGAAATCACATAAATGGAAGACGTTTAAATGAAACTAAAAGTGAAGCTGGTTTTCATTTTGCTCAGACTCATAAAACAGTCTGTTCATCCATGGTGGCATTTAACTAATGATAATGTTCCTTTAATTTTTTTAATTAAATTATATTTCACACATGACCCTACGCTGTATCGACACTGTGTTTTTCTCTATACGTTTTGCTCCTGAAGTGATCATTAACCTAAAATATGGATTTCACTTCATTTCCCACTGATTATATTATGAAAAATCTCAATTAAATATGATCTTTATGAGTCCGTTCCAAAGGTGAAGCCTCTGACCTTTACATCCAGTGTTTTGGAGGATCTAGTCCATCTCCACTAATGGCCACAAATGGAGAAAATTTACCGCCCTTACACACACACACACACACACACCAAAAAGAATAAAAAATATCATAGGTCTTTAAATGTCACGTGCTCGTCCAATGTCAAGCCAAGATATTAATTCTGATCAGTGTAAAATGGATGGTTCTGGTTCTTGATTATGAAACGGAATCACCTGCTGCCATTTCCGAACTAACGTGGCAACAAAAGGGCAAGTTCAGACCCAAACTTTGGACGGATGGACAGAATCACGGTCAGCCACTCGTGTGTTTTTAGAGGACGATAGAACAGTTTAGCAAAAAATCCAAAAGCTGCTCACTCACTCTGTCACCCAGTCATATGAGCTGAAAGTTTGGAAATAAAGCCTAAATGTTCAATTAAACATCTAAATCACTAGTCGCTTTTCCATTGACCCTCAAATTGCGTGAATATAACTTGCGCATAAAAAATTGACCAAATGGAAAAATGACAATTTCGCCAAAACTCTCATTTTTCAGTTAAAAGTTTTTGCGCTGGCAAGAGGTGGTTTTTCAGGCGTCGCGCAAAAGGTGTATCACATAGAACTGCAACGGAAAGACCTTTTTCTGCAACTAGAGTCACGTGAATTTAAAAAAACGAGTTTTAAAAGAAACATGGCACAACATGTGTGGACACACCAGGAGACGGATCATTTTTTAATTTAGTACGGGATAGAGGGGAAATGTATAATAATAATAATAATAATAAATATATCGTTAAATCGACACGATATTTACGTTTATCCCCATGTTTATGGAACGACTTCTCGTGTCATCTTTTTTTTCGATAATCAGTAAATATTGGTAAAATTTTGCGCATGTGTCCAATGGAAAAGCGACTAGTGTTTCTCAGCCTTTTGGACCCAAGGCCCACTAACGGCTTCATGAGCCTCTTTGGTCGAGGGATTTTAAAGGCTTTGCTGTAACATGGAAATGGTCAGTGATATCAGTATAGTTACTCAGTGTTTCCTCTAGAAATTTTTGTAGCGGCGGTGCTCTGTCGGTAACCTAGCAACACTAGCGGTGCATGCTCCCCTGGATGACACCGAACTCTCAAAAGATGGTTTTTACCGAATGCAACACGGAACATTACAACTCAGTTTCTCAGCCAAATTTTCGGTTCCCACACACTTTTTCGGCGACTTTTGGTGTGAACACGTCGGCCGGTTTGAGAGTAGTTGCAGGAACTGACACCAGCACCGTTCTGTCAGTCTGGAAACGCAGCTCCTGTGCCTGGTTCTGCAGTGTTTCTTTTCCTTTCTATATGATTCCAGATCATTTGCTTCAGTAGCCTAGGGAGGGAGGAGGTTCCATTATGACGCCTAAAGCTAATAGCTAAGTTGGTTAACTAGCGGCTAACAACTTCTAATAAAATTGAGCACATCATGTTACTTCAGTCAGTTTTTTTTTTTTTTTTTTTTCCAGCAGTTCTGAGAATGTATATAGGGGAAACCCTGGTTACTATAGTAACTAAGGAGTTGAGCACAGATAGAAGTCATATATGGACTTTGGTTTAATTAGTTGAGTTCTCCTCCAGTGAAAGTTCCGCCCACTTCTATTGAGCGATTGATCTCCTGCATCCAGACCCCAGGACTCTGACGTAGAACACAACCTGACAATCTTGCAAATTCAACTTGTTATTGATTCTTGATAGAACATGCTGGTGCGCTGCAGGGCCTTTGCTTCTGTTTTTCTCTATGCACTGTCTTCGTTTGCCTCCGTTCTCCATTTCCAGCCTCAGTTCATTCATTATTTTTCCTCTACTTGTCAGTGTTATTGTTGGTGTGGTTCCTCAGTTTAATTTGCGTCTGTGCTCGACTCATGTAACTCGGCCGTGGTCTGACATTTTTCACTGTTTATTACGGAATGACTCATTTTTGGAAAACTAATACTTGGCTTATGGGCGTGCGATACACCCACTATAAATGTTCTAGGTCATGCCTCTGAATGATGGCGTTTCAGCCGTTTCCTCCTCTAATCTGGCTTAATACGCCACATAAACGGAGCAAACGCTGACGTGTGTGTTTGTCCAGTCGGACTGTCACACTCAACAGGAAAACCCAGGCCTGAGGATTTCCAATTACAGCTCCGGCAGCTCTTTCCCTCCTGCATCCTCTGTGTTTTTTCTTTGGCGTTGCAGGAAGGTTGTGTTTTTCCCTCTCGCTCCCACTCTCTTTCTAGTTCTCACAGTCCTGCTAATTTTATACCCCCCGTGTTTGGCCGTAAACCACAGTTCACACACAGGAAATGATCTCAACTGTTGCTCTTCCTGCTTATGGACGACGACACTTCTGAGTCAGCTTGGATTCTATGACAAAGACGTGAAACAGAGGCAGAAATTTCCCCTGAACAGGAGCGTTTTCAGACTTCAGGGTCAGAACATAGTGTCCAAATCTGAAATGGTCAAATAAAAGCAAACTCACCCAACAAGTAGCAAAATGTCTTCATAAAAAATACTTTAAATAACAGTAAAATCAGCAAAATGTACTCGACTTTGTTTAGCTTAAGGCTTCAGGAGACAGTAGTTTATTATTATCCTTCCAGCAGATTGTAGTCCTTCAGTAGATCTGTTGTTTTTATTATTACTATTTTTTTTGTCATTTTTGGTCACTTTAACACATTTTTATTTATTTATTTATTTTTTATTTTATTCATATTGTCTTGGGCTGTTGTATATTTGAATTTCCACCTTGGGAAATCAGTATATCTTATCTTATCTTTATCACAAATAAGACTGCAGGTTCTCCTCTGGTTCTTTGGAAAATCCTGAACATTTTTGCCAAACGTTATTTCAGTAGTAGATGACTTAAGGTGGATTTGTAGCTTCGACAGTCAGTGTTGGAGGCCAATATTTTGGAGCAGGAAAAAGAAAGTAATAATTATTGACCAATATCATCCATATCACTTCTCCGAAATGTCACAAAATGAGGCACCAAACTTAATAAATGCAGAACTGAACATCATAACTGTACAGAATCTAGGACAGAGAGGTTTTTTTTTTTTAACATTTTCACATAGATTACTTCCTTAAAAATCTCAGTCTCTAATAATAGCCAGTGTTGAGAATGACATGAACATGTAAAAAATGTAATAAAAATCATAATAATTAAAAAATAAATACATTTTAAAATCCAGCTATTTCAACACTATTGTTTTTGATCACTCACCTCACCGCAGGTGTCTGTTGTCAGGGCAACAGAGAGACGATGTTTACACAATTAAAGCAATTAGGTTCTGTTTACTGAAATGCAGGTGAAAGTGTTGCATTTGTAGAAAAGCACATGACGATAGTTGGAACAACACAAACATGACCAGATGTAAATGAGGTTCTGTGCTAAATACGAACACTCTTCAGTAATCTGTGTATTAAACAGAGGGAATTAGAAATAAAATTGCTAATTATTTCCCTCAGAGTCAGTTATTCCTGTTTATCTTAGTGTAATAGCAGTTATATTATGGCTCGGACCAACTTCTGCTGATGCCAGTAGTTTGTAAAATAACCTGATTGGTTTATCTCTACTTTTGGGGGAGGGGTTTAGCATATACAATGAGTGACTGACAGCTGTATTAACCAATTACTGTGAGGAATTGGTCAGATTTGTCTGATTCTCTTAGGATAAAGTGATGATTTTTATGATTTTTTT
Source organism: Apogon hyalosoma (assembly GCA_037367295.1). Lineage (NCBI taxonomy): Eukaryota > Metazoa > Chordata > Actinopteri > Kurtiformes > Apogonidae > Apogon > Apogon hyalosoma. Next base: position 30,239,814 of record JAPQRP010000013.1, read on the forward strand.
GCATCATATTATAGTTATTTGTCATTGGAGATCACGCTACGATTATTCCAATGTAATATTGTCTTTAGTGTGTGACCCTAAAGAGTTTTATACCACAAATGTTTTCAGTTTGAATAGAACTCTTGATTGCACTCACTGTCTTGATTTTGATTCAGAAACACCAGGTGTGTTTTTGATCTGTCTTAATATGTCATTCACGTTATTTATTCTGCTTTTTACCTTCGGCCCTCGCCACCTCGCCATCAGTTCATCGTCCATCTGTCTGTCCATCCATATGTGCAAAAACTTTGGCGTAGACTGAAGGCCGAGGGTTTTCAAGTGTGGACACGTTATGGCTTTTCTGAAAAATGTAATATCACAGATAACCTCCTTTTTAAATTGGAAAGATCTATTGTGAAATATTGATATCAACTGACTATCATCGTAGCATTTTTAGCAGCATTTTTGACATTTTGGATTCACTTTTCCATAGTTGAATGACACAGCATCAGGTTATCCATCTTCATCAACAGACTTAACACAGTCCAGAGCAGAGATACAGCAAAATCTGACATTTCACCTGTAATTTCTGCCTACTTAAGTTGCAGAAAGTAGGTGGATTTTCTCAGTCCGTTCTTAACATCTTTGAAATTCAACATGTTTGAGTGTTCTCTGGATGCATAACTGTACTCGGGGAAGAAAGTAAAGCTGTCAGACAAGTGTAGCGCAGTAAAAAGTGCAAGTATTTACCTCTGAGATGTAGTGGAATTGATGTCTAAAGTAGCATAAAATGGAGTTACTCAAGTACCAAGTACCTCAAAATTTGTACTTGTTACACCCCAGTTGCTCCATGAGCCGAACATTGAAACAATCTGGTTGAAATGTGATGCATTCGGGTTAATTATCCAACAGACAGCTCGACCCGTCGGGAGCAGTGATCTGAAGGGAATGAACAAACCCGTCCGTTAAAAGAGCATTGTTGCGTGTTATTTCACAACCAGTCAAGTCTGTTGTGATTTCTCACTATGGGTCCCACTTTTGGCAGTTGTCTGTGAAAGAAGGAAAAAAAAAAAAAAAAAAAGACGAAGTGGAGGCGTTCAGGGCTTTCTCTCTAAAGTGTGAAACATCTCCGTTCCCAGACAAGGTTGTGCAGACAGACAAGACATGTAGCCTTGGGCTGTAGCCAGATTTATACACAAACATCCACTGAGTTGGTCTTTGTGTGGGTGTCCATGTGTCTTACATGGCCGTTAATGTCGGTCTATAGACGTGTGTTTTTGTCTCGTGGTGTGTAACAAGTCGTGCATTTGTTTCCCCAACGCTTGTCCTTAAAAATACTGCCTCTGCCTGCGTTCCGGCTCATGAATATTTACCAGGTGGGTTCATAGAGTTTAAGTGTTGCAGGGAATCCTCAGCCGGGGACGGGTTTAAGCCTAACCCTCTGTCTGTGCAGCAGAGGAAGAGGAGGCGCCGCCGCCGCCGCCGAGGGGGTCCGGATCATAGTGTCGGATTGAAAGCAGAATAAGCAGAATGTGTGTTTTTACGGGCTGTGGTCATAATGAATTTACAGTTTGCTGAGGCCTCTGGGCGGCTGAGGGCCGCGTCTGGGTCTGGGGACCGAGGGCTGGATTTGTGAAGGGGATAAGGATATGACTCAATAAACAGTGAGATATTACAATACTAAAACAATGTTAAGATATTGGGATCTCTATATAAGCTGGGAAAGTAGAAGGCAGGGGTGTCAAACATGTGGCCCGCGGTCCCAAACCAGCGCGCCAAAGGGATATTAGAAGAAAAGAATTACACTGCATATAAAAACAGTCAAATGGGTCAGAATGGTTGTATTTCAGAGGTCTCATACAGACTGAAGTGTCTCAGACCAGATAAATACTGTCATAATAACATAAATAATGACAATTTGAAAATGTTCCCTTTGTTTTAGTGTAAAAGGTAAACTTTATTTATAGAGCACATTTAAAATAATGCAAAGTGCTATATAGAAATATAGGTAAAAATACAAGATATGATAAAACTAGTAAAAAAAATAGATATAAAAGTTAAGATGTACTGAAACTGTTAAAAATACATAAACAATAATAGGATAAATAACATCTAAAAACACAACCAGAAAATAAAGCAAAAAGGCGCGTAATAAAGTAAGATTACATGAAACTGTTTACATTTACAAGTGATCCTTTCACAAAAGGTGTGAATAACCTGAACAAATGTGTTCAATCTGAAAAGCCTCGTGAAAAATAAGTGAGATTTTACCAAAATTCTTCCTGTTATTAAATGTTTTTGTGTATTATTTGTAGATCCACTGTGATCAGTACATAATGTACATGTGTAAATGAGAAGCCGGGGCATAATGTTGTTAAAATTCCAGTTATTTTTCTTAAGAAATTTCAGGTTTTTCATTTTATCCACATTATTTTTAAAGGATAGCTGGTAAATATAAACATTTCCATACTATCATTTTACTCTAAAACAGAGAAAAGTTTGGAGTTGGTATTATTTGTAGGTTATTATGATATTATGACAGCACCTATAAACTATGAATTAAAAATCTACACATTCTTTCAAGTCAGTCACAAAACTCATGTCTATCTGTATTTTCATAAACCCCTTATAGAATGAATTACACACTTTATGGCAATAACTACTGTAACTGTGTAAACAACCTGAATGTATTGTTTCCTCTCAGTCTAAATGGCCTATAGAGTAATAACGCTGAATCACCCTGTGTGTTCATGAATATTTACCAGCAAACATAAGTTGGTAAGGACGTGTTTTCTGCAAAAAGCTAAACAACAGTGTCAGTTTACGGAGGCACAGATCATATCTACCAGCTGAACCCTCTGCAAAGTGGATGAATTTGCTGCTGAATGATGATTTTTTTCTTGTTTCCTTATGAGTGTTTCCTCATCCGTCGTCTTGATGATGGATGTTTTTTTTTTTCTTTATTTTTTTATTGCAGAGGTTTGTTTCCTTTTTTCCCTTATTGATTGTAAGTGCAACTGAAGCCACAGGTATTAGACTGAGGTTCACAGTAAATAAATAACATTATTGATGTGGACTGTCTCGTATACAGTGTGTCTGTAAATTATCTAGTCCTGTTTTGGTGCATCAGGAAACTTCCACAGATTGGATTAAACCATCGATTGCCAAGTTTGGGCGTCCAGTGACATGATGTTATCACATTGGCGTCCTATTTGTTTTGGCCTGGAGCCGCTCAGTGATATTCCCTAAACTATGGGTGTCAAACATATGGCACGCGGGCCAAAACCGGCCCGCCACAGAGTCCAGTTCAGCCCATGGTATGATATTAACAATTATTTTAGTTCAGGGGCCACATTCAGCCCAAATATGATCTCAGATCAGCAAAATGCTATCATAGTAACCTAAAAATAATGATAGCTCCAAATTTTTTGCTTTGTTTTACTGTTAAAAAAAGTTAAATTACATGAAATTGTTTCCATTTATAAACTATCTTTTCACAAAAAAATGAATAACCTAAATAAATACGAACAACCTGAGATGTCTCAAGAGAAATAAGTGCAATTTTACCAATATTCTGCCTGTTAATACATTTTTTGAGTATTTGTATTTATGATCTGTAAGTTGTAATATATATGTGTAAATCATAAACTAAGACATGATGTTAACTTTTTAAGGAAATTTCAGGTTGACATTTCTTTTAAAGCAGGGCTAGTTCAGAGGCCACATTCAGCCCAGTACAGTCTCAAGTGGGCCAGCCAAGTAAAATAACAGTGAAAAAAGTTAAATCACATCATGAAAGTGTTTATATCTACAAAGTTTCCTTAAAAAGAACATGAATAACTGGAAATTTCTAAGGAAAAATAATATGACGTCTCAGTTTATCATTTACACACGTACATTACAACTTATAGATCACAGTGGATCTACAAACACACAAAGTATTTAATAACGGACAGAATATTGTTAAAATTACACTTCTATTCCAGCATTTCAAGTTGTTCATGTTTGTTCAGGTTATTCACATTTTGTGTGAAAGGGTAGTTTGTAATTGTCAACATTTTTATGGAATCTTACTTTTTATTTATCGGTTGTTATGATAGTATTTTACTGGTGTGACCCGCTTTAGATCATATTGGTCTGAATGTGGAATATGAACTAAAATGATTTTAACACCCCTGACTCTTAATATCTTCAGAATCATTTTTGCTTTTCACAGTTTCGTCCCACAGGCTGGATTGGACCCTTTGGTGGGCCGGTTTTGGCCCACAGGCCGCATATTTGACTCCTGTGTTTTAAAGGATAGTTTGTAGATGTAGACGTTATCATATTGTAATTTAACTTTTTTCACTCTAAAACATAGAGAAACATTTGGAGCTGACATTATTTATAGATTACACAGGTCTACATTTTCTTTTTTACAGAAATGATCTACTTCAGAGATTAAATATGTTAAATGTTATGTATTTTAATAAGATTAATTGAAAAAGGAATGACAAAACTTCTGTTTTTCTGATGTTTTCAAGGTATATAATAAAGTGTTACACATATATCAGTTTATGTACATTTATACAGTAGATTTATAAATCTTCCACTAGATAGATCCTGTAAAGTTAATGTATTGTAATGTGCAGACAGTGTTTTAAGTACATCTGGTAGCTCTGAGACAAGTACTCCTCTGGAGTAAAACCAATTCTCTCGTTAATTCTCGAATCTCACATTTTGACCCAAGACTGTATCTAGGAAACCTCAGCCTTTATCAGTGACTCATACATGGTAAAGTTTCACTACTTTTATTCTGGAGGCATTTTACTCGTACACCAGTGTTACTGTGCTATGTTTTTACTGGTCTGACCCACTTCACATCATACTGGGAGGATGTGGCCCCTGAACTAAAATGAGTTTGACAGCCCTGATGTAAACACAAACGCCAGGAGAAGACTCACCAATGGGCTGGAAAAGGAGCAGTGTCTGGGCTAAAAGAATCCCTCGGTCGTCTGGCTCTGCCACATTAAACCCAGTGCGTGGACGGCTCATCGCCGCCACAGCTCTATCGCGTCTCATCACAGAGTTTTCATTCTGTTGCATTCATTTATTATAATCTCTGCCGCCGCTGTTTGCATCCACAGGCCGACCGTGTCCCTTTCAGGATTGGATGTAAACACCATAAATCACAATGAACCCCGCTACTTTTCGCACTTTTCCACCTCTGCGGCACCGACTGGGTAAAGCAGGTGCCAGACTAGAGCTGCTGCTGTTTCTGTGCTAATTAAAGCCCCGACATTAAAATTTAACAGCGCCTTATTTTTCCTTACACTGCATCTGGAGAATGGCCAATATAAAAGATACGAACATGACTGAGGATAAATATCCAACTACAGCTGTGGGATATCACCAGAATCCCATATATAGATGTTTTATGTCCAGATAATGATACATGTCAGAGAAGTGTATATAAAATCACCCCATTAAAAATGTTGAAAAAGCCCATTTCTTACATTTTTAATACTCAAAGACCCAAACCATCTATTGATTTAAACTAATAACTTCTGAACCACTAATCCGATCGATACAGGTAAATATTTGAGGTAAAGTGCAGTTTGTCAGCTTTTCTTTAACATTAGTTTTGACCCATTTGGACGTTCAGAGGCTCCGTAGTGAACATGGAAACGCTGTCCTCTTCTACGACATTGATTCACCTGTAAAACTCACGTAGTTTAATAAATGACAATGGTTGGAGACAGTTGTTTTATGATCAGTCAATGGTTTACGATGCTGGAAATGTCATTTTTTACTGAAGTTCTCTCTGTTTTGATATAGTAACCTTTGAATTTACTCTGAGCCTCTATGAAAGTCGACATAATTAGTGAATTAAATATAGGAAGATACCTGATTTTTGCTGAAAAATGCCAAATACAGAGGATAATATTATAATAAATGGTGATAAATAACTTATGATGGAGAAAAAAAAATCATAGTTCTAGGTTTAAGGGTTAAAGGTATCCACTACCTATTATGTTTATTTTACTTTTTTAAATACAGATAGCAAGAAGATATAAAATACAAAAGGTTAAATAGAAAACACTCTTCAAGGATGTAATGTGACTCTTTGTGCAGTTTGTTATGATTCTCACGTAGGAGGTAGAAAAGGTTAGTGTTGTTTGTGTATGAAAACTCTGACGGGGATCAGAAAACTCCATGTGACAGTCGTTTTCCCTCTTTCAGGTCCAAGTGCTTTATTTCATCGTTTGCTTGTGTTGTCTTTGTGCAGATTTCCTGGCTGCATACGAGTCACTGAGGAGCACGAAACCTTTAAAAACCTGTTAAAAATGAAAAACTACTTCAGTTCTTGGCGTCGTGAAGCTCAATGCACCATGTAGAGCTGGGACGACGCCATCAGCAGGTGCAAGTTTATTAAAAATGCAGTGTTACAGAGCGCAAACACCAACCATAAGGAGGGTAAAGGTTCACCAATGTGAATCAGAAACTGCGGTAACTTTAAAGATATGACTAATTTGTTCTGGAAATGTATCATGAACTAAACGATGGCCTAATTTTGGAGTAATACATCGGTTTACTGAAGCTTTGCTGTTCAGGTGCAGTTTAAAGTGATCCATCAAATCTAAAGTCTGAAAACAGTTAGCATTAGCATTAGCCGTTAGCGCTTTAGGAGCAGTGAGCTGACATTAAAGGCCTTCTTTTAGACCCACTCCAGATCTTCAGCAGCACTGTGGTCAGGGGCAATGACAGGAGAATTAACTTATTTATACGTGGGAAACTTAATATAACAACCAAGATACAACAGCAGGACATGCATGAACAGACTGCATGCACATAAGAGACAAAATGTATGACTTTTACAGATATAGATACAAATAATTTTAAAAATATACATAAATAAGTGTGCAAAAATTAAAAGTAGAGCTTTTGTAGGAAAAAAACTCCACAATATGGGAAGTCCAAAGTCGATGCTCACAGTGAACACTTACCCAAAACACAAAATCCACAACATTTCACTGAAAAACACCTGCCGGAGTTATACTTGTAAAGAGTGAGTTTGCACAAGAACCGTTGAATGTAGAGCAACTGGTAGCAACAGCCGAGCCCGTTAAACCTGACTGGACCCATGTTTTGTATTTATGATGTCTGTCTATAT
>JAPQRP010000013.1:30247045-30267961 GCA_037367295.1 Apogon hyalosoma
AGCAAAACTATTGGTTGAATTCATACCAGACTGGGTTTATAGATTGCCAGTGACCCAGAATAGATGTCATTACATTTTGGGAACAGTAGGTTGAAGTTCACATTTTTTATGAATTCTTTTAAATCTTTTTTTTTCTCCATTTACTTATAATGGGCAAAATTTCACATCTGTAGCAGCAAAACTATTGGTTGAATTCATACCAAACTGGGTTTTGCCAGTGACCCAGAATAGATGTCACTGCATTTTGAGAAAAGTAGGTCGAAGTTTAGACTTTTTATGAAGTTTTAAAATCTTTTTTCTTCCCATTTACTTACAAAGGCCGAAATTTCACACGTCAGTGAAAACAATTTTGTTTCAGTTTACTTTGAACTTGGCACATATAGAGAGGCAACTGATAGGCTGACATCAGCACATGCATAGACATGATGACATCAGCTGGATCGATACCAAAATAACCCACAATATTTGCAAAGGGCGGGGTTTGTTGTGCCTGGAACCACTCGTTTTAATTTATAATGGGAAACAGGTAAATGACAGAACTAGAGCAGATTGCGTGAACTGTGTGTGAACCGAATCATTCTGTATTAAACGTGTTGTACTTGAATCTTATCGTCTTTAACACAATCGACCATAAGACCTATTTATAGTAAAGAGCTTAAATGCGTCTGCCTGAATAATGATAAACAAGCTGGTTACTTAGAAAATCCTGCGTCTTTCCATGATAGTAGAAGATGTTTATGAGTCCGACCCCTCCCATTCCCATGAGGTTTACCCTGTGTGATTGGTTTAAGGACTCCTGTCATTTCTAAAGACCTGGACCACAGCGGCGGGTCATGGAGGTCTCTAAATGATGCTGGGTTTGATATAAAGGCCGATGGTTTGTCATGGTTGAAGTGACATCTGTGTGTGAGGCAGTTGCCCTCAGAGCTTATCTATAAATGGATTTGTGTTGCTGCACTTGGAGATCCCAGTGTGATGCTCTAATCTGATTGACCACAACCCTGGAGAGGACGAGTGTGTGTCTGCGCCCAGTTTTCCTCTGCGCTGACATTTGTCACCCTGGTTCGGTGTGTTTTCTGCTGAGCCCGGGGTCTTGTTCAGGGGAATAACCCAGATTTATGTGTGCATCTTCTACCTACACATGTTCTCCACATGTTGGAACATTCATCAGACCTTTTGAAGTTCCGTATCCAAATATAGCAGCGCTTCTCCACGGGCTTATTTGCTTCACATGTTGTATATTCAGACACAGACGTTACATCTGGTCTGCAACAGAGACCGGCTCAGATCCAGCGCCAGAGAGGATTTTACACCTTTGGCACCTGGACACATTGTGTTGGAGGGAAAAATCCAGCGCTAACGTGAACTTTCATTACACTTGGACTGGATATTAAATAGGGTGGTGTTTTTGCAGTATATTTATTTTACTTTTTCAGAAAAGGTACAGCTGCATTAGGTTAACTCACTTTATTATGCCTCTAAGGAAATTCAGTCTCTGTATTGTACCTATAATATGCAGATAGTACCTAGAATTACAATTAGCATATAGCATTAGCACGTAATAGCACCAACTTTTAGACTCTGAGTCATGTGCGTCACTGTTTACAGTCCACGTAGAACACGATCCCCAGGGTGGAATGCAAATGACTATTGAAACAAAATTAATATTAAGCGAATACTAGAGGCAAAAAGAAAATGATTGGAAGATTTTTTTTGTACTGGAATTACTCGAGTACTTGTTGCAGCCTTTTGCTTTTTGAATTTTTGATGACTTTTCGAAATATAAAATATTTGCCTTTCGTTATAAGGGTCCATATTTTGATGGCTTTACAACATGGAAATGGTTACCGATGTCAGTACAGGGTGTATTCACACCTACGTCGTTTGGTTCGTTCAAAACACACCAGAGTTTGTTTCCCTGAAAAGTCCAGACTTTTTTTTTTTTAGGTGTGAATACAAACATGCCAAGTCTGATTTGAATCAAACAAACGGACCGAGACCACCTGGAAGAGGCTCCGAGTGAGCGGTTCCTGACAGTTAACACTGTTTGCGTAAATTCGTGTCTGTAAAAATAGAATACATATTCCGAAAACGATAACTGTACGTAGGACCTCCATGTTTGTTTTCATCAACACCGGCCGTCTCCGATTCACCCTGCCCCCGACTTTTCTGTCCAAAGCCAGCACAGTTCGTCACATGCGTGCTTCTGTTTACAAGTTTTGGTCCACTAGCAAAAAGTGCAATGAGAATGTGATCAGACCCAAACGAAAAAAATAAAATAAAATCCACATTCAATCTGATTAAAATAAGCGGACCAAAGGACTTTCCAGGTGTGAATGCACCCGTAGTTACTATTGATCGCTGATAGGAAGCCATATATGGACTTTGAATTAGCTGAGTTCTCCTCCAGTGAAAGCACCGCCCACTTCTATTGGCAGATTGAGCTCCTGCATCCAGACCACAGAGGCAGAACCTGGCAACCTCGCAGATTCAACTTGGTATTGATTCTTAATAGAACATGCCGGTGAGATAAAGGGACATTGGTCCGATTTTTTTTTTGTCACGATAATTGGTTGATGTCTTTATTCACACCGGGAAAGTTCAGAAAAATCAACCTTCACTGTGTGAAATTACTCGATTCACACAGATGTTGATGTGGGGTGTGAATTACCAGAATCCTGTTTATTGCCATGTAAATAAACAGGGTTCACATTAGTAGGAATTCGCTTCAGTGGTTCGTTGCATACGTGGAAAATAGAGTAGGTAAGAAGCATGCAGTAAAAAATAAAATAGACAAGATAGAGAATAAACAAGTAAGATGGTTTCAAAATGTACAAAATACAGTGTGGACAAAACCAGTGGGTTTGAATGAGGTATAATGGTACCGGTTATGGTTTTGTGCAAATAGTTCAAGTAATTAACAGTGTAATCTTAATCAGCAGGTGGTATTTGAACTCATTTGTAAAGGCCTTTAGTGTCATTTGAAGTAGTACTGAAGAGTTGAAGGACTGTCCACGTAACCGCAGCCACCAGAAAATGTATTCAGTTCAGCGGCTTAATAACTTTAAGGAAATGAATTCTAAGAGGTGGACTTTTCATGCTCATCTCTTCGGAGTCACAGAGTTATTGTTTCATCTTTAGTTCATGTTTGGAAACAGTTGAGCTCAAGTGTTCAGCCTGAAGCGAGTCCCCGTTTGTTCTCATCCTCCTACGTCTTTGATTCACTTTGTCTGCAGGCGTACGTCCGCTGGAGGTCCAACACACCTTTGGGGAAGAAGAATTAGTCGTCTTTTTATGTTTAGGTTTATGAGTCACTTTGGTTTTAGCCTTATTACGTTCCCAAAATCGAGTTTCGGAGATGTAACGGTTTTACCCCGACTGCCGCTGCTGGATCCGCTGCCGGATATCCTTCATGTGAACGCGATAACTAGGACAGATTCGGCTGCATTTCTTCTCCCTTGATAACCAACGTAACGGACCCCGAGGGGAAGAACCTTGTGGATTTCAGCTCCTCTGTGAGTATTAGAAGTCTTCCAAATGGGGGCGCTTTAATTGAAAATCCAGACTGATCTCATGAAATCGCGTCGTATGTCACACCAGTTCTCATGGCATTTGGCCGAGCTATACGTACACATTTTCATCCTCTCACCTATTATTCAACGCCGTGTGATCGTGTGTCAGTTTACGCCAAGATCTCCGGTTTATCCGTAACCCCTAACCGCTAATCGCGTGGTATTTGACGCGGCGTGAACATACACGCGGAAAGCTTATAATGTGTAGAGATAACATTCCAATTGAAAGCGCCGTGAATATTTAAGCGATTCATGGCATCACGTAGGAAAATTGTTTTTTTTGGACATAAATTAAGCAATAAAAGGCCGAGTGAGATAAAGTTTGTTTCGTATTGATCGTCTTCCAAATTTTCTTCATTTTCTGGCAACCGCCCAGCGTTCATATGGGGTCATTTTCAGTCACTAGGTGGAATTTTGAGAGAAAAATTGGTTCTCTGTCCATTGCTCTGCCACTATCAGGTTGATGTAGCTCAAATTGAGTTCATATCAATCGTCTAATAATTATCGTGGATAGATTTATACATAGTAGAGGATTGGGGGGATTTCGGGGACATACACTCGCCTCGTTTATTTATGCATCTGCAGATAATGAAAACTGTTGGATATGCTTTATTTACTTTGTTGAACCCTGAGATGAACATGAAATGACAGGTTTATTTGTCCATCTGTGCATTAAATATCACATAAAATGCATCTATGATTAAATCTAGGTGAACGTATGCGCAGTAGAAGGTGTGTGTGTGTGTGTGTGGAGGTGGTTTGGTTCGGTTTTGGTTCGTCTTATCTCCGCCTGGCAGAGCTCACCGAGCAAATAGAAGCCCCTCGTATCTTTGGAAACTCACTTCCCACTCGTTCTAACTTCTCGTAGCTGTTGTGTTTTTTTTTTTGTTTTTTTTTTCCCTCTAAATCATTTTCTGCCCGGTCTGGCCGAGTGGGTGGGTCTGTCACCATAGCAACCGGTCAATAACATCATCCAGGTCTGGTGATGCTTTTCAACACAGACCTGGACTTTAGACATTTCTGTCTTTATACGCCCAGATAATTATTTGTTTTTTGCTGTTCTTTATTCTCCTGTTGTGTTTTTACACCTTCATCACACTCTCTTTAAATGAGTACTAACGTTACCTGATCCATCCACACCAATACCCAGATTTTTTTCCCCCCAAGTATGTGCAAGAATAATACTTAACACTCATATCTGCAAATGATTCATGGCAGTTTTTTGGATTTAATGACAATGAATAGAAATGTGACATTTCTTTTAGCATTTACAAAATAAAACGCTCAAAATCCAATACGTTTATATTTTTCAGTCAGTTTCAGCAGCTAACAGAAGAGAACTATTTTCAGATATTTTTTTTGTATATTTTTGATGAATATTTCTTTAAGGGGAGATGAATAACAACTAAAACTAAATAAAGAAGCAGAAAGTAACGGTAGGTAAATGTCACCTTAAGTATCAGAATTGCCTGAGAATTTTGTAATATTTATTTTACAAACCTAAACGATTTGTAGATTTCTGTACTAACTTACATGATCCATGCAGTGTGACGATAAAATTTAATTGAATTAATAAAGAAAAGGGCAGATTTTAGACACTCTGAACAAAATAACATACATTTATTTAACCTGAACTCATTTTTCTCTTCTTTTTATGTGTCTATCTTCTGTTTGATGACAGAAAATCTAAAGCGCCTTTTATTTTGAAATACGAGTGACGGGTAGTAATATTCTCACAAAGGGTTTTGATATGAATCCAGTAGTAACCATCACAGATTCAGCCATACAGAAATCTTTATATTAAATATCAAATAAACATCAGTCTCTGTCGTTGGTGAAATTACATCTTATTTTCTAATAATGTCAGTCAACAAAGCTGATATTGGCTGATAATGAAAATAAATATTAATATAATATATAACTGTGTATATATAGAAAAGTAAAAAAAAATTAAAAGAAATGCATAGAAACCATGTCCTTGAAGATCAATGTACTGTTCTTGCTACATAATGAGATTTTAAAAATGGACATAAATTAAAAAAAGAGAGAAAATGTCTAAGTCACCTCAACATGTTACTAAATGACTTCAACACGGCAAGTAATAAATGGTAATATTAACCATAAAAGTAATGACTGGACGCTGCATTTACATGAAAATACATTAACGCGTCACATTATCGATGTGTAAATATGCACATATTTAACCTGTAAAAGCAGTAATATGCTAATACAGACATAAATTCCAGATTAGAATCACTGTGAAGCAAAATGAGTGATTTATCTGCGCATAATAATAAACTAAAACTAATAAATCTAAGTCTCTTTTGAGCCTTAAACAAGCAAAAAACTTAAAGCCATGGCTTGGTGTAAGAAAAATGTAAGCTTTTTTTACTGGTGGGTCTTTCTTTCCCATAATGCATCATAATCGTACAGACATTTCTATGTAAACGGATGTATAATGTTTTCACCTGTAACTGTATTATACTTAAACATGAACTGAATTACTAGTTATCATGAATTATGAGTGATTACTTATTTAAATGAACTAAATCCATGGGCAGAGCAATAATTCTACATATTTACTAAGCAAATACAATGAATACATCATTTACAGAAGCAAAACTCGTGACTGTTAGCGTCTCAGATTCAGTCTCGGTTTGAGAACCTGTGATTCTCTGACTGTGATTGCATTACGGGGGGGGGGGGGTTTCTATTATTCAGTAGTTTTCTTGATCTGATTCCACACCGTCAGACCTTGTATTATTTATTTATGCTCCCTGAGATGATATTTGAGTTGAAATACTCCCTCGCGGTTCTTTCTGGGAACTTACAGTAGGTGTGACGGCTGAATAAAAGAAACAAGGGGGGGGGGCAAAGAAACGATATGATACAGGATTAATGGTATGATTTTTTTTTTTTTTTTAATAGTCTCCCGTGTGCTTTTCTCTTCATCCTCCTCATGATTCTACATCTGTGGTGGAAAACACTCCGACCCTCTTAGTTTTCCAGGTGTCCGACGGCGGATGTGACGACCTGTTTGAGACATATGTCTGCTCATTTATTGAAAACAACAAAACAAAACAAAAAAAAAAACCACACAAACACAGAGAGCCCCTCCTCCTCCTCATCGCCCGCCCGCTCGCTCACTTGGCTAGACAAGAGTGTCGCCATGGCAACAGCTTGGCATGCTCCCACCACTGGCAGCTGAAGAAGCTTGTATCTCCTAAATGTCAAAGTTGCGAGAGCTAAGAAATGGTTTGAGAGGGTCTGAGAAATGCAAAGCCTCCCTTTAAAAGAGGGGTGTCAAACGTACGGCCCGTGGGCCAAAAGTGGCCCACCACAGGGTCCAATCCGGCCCCTGGGACGAATTTGTAAAATGGAAAAATTACTAGGCTACTTCTTTAAAATTCTTATAATTGCTTCCAAAAAGGCCATTACAAAACTAATGCACCCCGTGAGGATCAGAGGCCACAATAGAGGAAATTTTCTCTATGGAAAGACTGACTTATTACCTACGGCTCAAGGAGCATATTGGCTGGACTATAAACAAAACAATGCATAATTACTACTATTTGACATTTAAATATTTTGTGTTCTACCAGTGACCCCTAGTTTCTGTGTTGCATTGTCTGTTGATTAAACAAATAAAGTGTTTAAAAAAAAAAAAAGGAAAAATTACACTGGACATATTATCAGTCAAGGATATTAAAATCATTTTAGCTCATAGGTCACATACAAAACAACTTGATTTAAAGTGGATCAGACCAGTAAAATACTATCAGAACAACCTATAAATAATGACAACTCCAAAGTTTTGTCTTTGTTTTAGTGTAAAGTAAGTAAAATTACATGAAAACGTTTACATTGACAAACTATCCTTTAGCAAAAAATGTGAATATGAACCTGAAATATCTTAGGAGACATAAGGGTCATTTTAATAATATTCTGCCTGTTTTTTTTAAATGTTTTGTATATTTGTAGATCCGCTGTGATCTGTAATCTATAAATTGTCATGCACATGTGAAAATGATCAACTGAGATTTAATATTGTTAGAATTGCACATATTTTTCTTAATAAATTTCAGATTGTTCATTTTTTTAAAAGGATACTTTGTAGATCTAAACAATGTCATAATGTGATTTTACGTTTTCACTGTTATTTTACTGGTTTTTCCCCATTTGAGATCATACTGGGCTGAATGTGGTCCCTGAACTAAACCCCCCTGCTTTAAAACCCCGGCATCAGCAGTGCCAGGAATGTTTAGCTGCTCAGCGTTCCCAGGTAGATAAATTGTGTGCCTTGCCCTTTTTTTTTCTTTCTTTTTTTGTCCCCCTTCACTCCCTCCTTTCAAGCCTCCTGAGGGTAAAGGGGGGGATTATACATTAGATTTCACCAACCTGCAATTCCACTGCAGCTTATGGAGAGTACACACTCACTTCATCATACAACAGATTCACAGAAAACATGGGAAAAAAAACCCACGGGGTTAAATCTGAAACACACTGACATGTCAGGGATTAAAATAAATATGTTAATATCAAGACGGAAAGAGGCTTTATGTAAAACAGGGCTCCAAATCTGGCCTGAAATGCCATCAGATTGGGAAATTATGTAAACCTTTTTTTTTTTTTTTTTTTTTACTTAAGCCTTAACAATCTGGACCTGGAATGAATTTTTTCTACATCTAAATTTTCTTAGGTATTTTATCATTTCGTTATTACTATCAGTTTTTATCATGCATTATAAAATTATCCTCTATATTTTTCAGTGAAAATCAGGTGTTTTCCTATATTTTACTTAATTTTGTTATCTGGTCTTTTATTATTTTACTGATGGAATTTTTAATTTTCTCCAAATTTTGTTCATTTTAATTTGTGTTTCCCCAAATTACTAGTTGTTTTTTTTTTTTTTTTTTAAATACATTTGGTGATTTGTTTCATTTTCTGGTTTATTTATTTCCATTGCTGGCGTTTGTTCATTGAGGGTTAAATGAGGTTAAAACATATCATGCACCGTAAGCGTTAACATTTCAGCTGCTCTGTCAAATATTTCCACACAAGCTGGTACTTTTTGGACTCATTTAAATACTTATCATATCTATCTACATTCCTGGATGCATCAACATGTCGCCCTCAGGCTTTTATCTGCGTTTGCGTCTTTTCGTTGCATTCCTCATGAGGAAAACATCACCTAAAGCTAAACATTACATGATGCAAGCAGGTAGATCTGTACACGGTATTTGCACAATTTCAACAGTGTGTGAAAGTTTCAACGAAGCTTTTCAACCTCCAACATTAGACTTTCATCACTCATAGCTTCTCCTCTTCTGTCTGTTCTCATTGTATAGGTGGCGAACGCAGACAACTCGAGTCATTTCGTTTTCTCCGTGAGCCGACCAACACCTCGTCGATCGCCTCTGCCGCTGGGCCCTGCAACGATGTGACCACTGGAGTCGACAGTATCATGGACCTGGGAATCAGCCAACATTGAACCAAACTCATCAGGTAGGAGACGATTACAACACGAGAAAGAAACCGCGTTCAACCACTTCCTCAAAAAACCCTCGTACTGTACCTCCTGTTGCTGTATCAGCTGGTTAAAAAGGGCCGAAAACAGGAAGTCTGGACAGTGGTGTGAAACAGAAAACGGCATTTTATTGTTTCGTTTGCATAGTTGGCTGTGTCATAAGGATTCAGAGGAATAATGCGACTGTGCTGAATTAGCAGCTGCACTTTGGTTCATGCTTCGGTTTGCGTGTTAAAATATCTTCCATTACTTGGCATTTATTTTTCTGTTGTGTTTTCTTTGACTTCTCTTAAGCTCATAACATGTGATTAGAACTAAACAGTACAATCGGAGCCATAGACGCATGAGCTAATATAACACTGGTCGACAAATTTGGGGAAATTAATCGACCTTCAAGGTTTCAAGGTGCTGATTCTTACATATTTTTGATTAGAAGAATTAGACAGTGGGTGATAAAGGTGCTAGGTGGTGAAAGTTTTCAAGATATTTCGCAATAAAGATGTTATCTATTGACAGGCGAGTATACTTCTCTGTAAAGTGCAGTAGAACAATAAAAATGGCACTAAAGATCAACTAAGTGTACTTAACCGGTCTTTTATTAAAGTACATCTGCCTTGGCCAGATCTATGCATCATACATTTACATCTGGTGGCTGTGAAAGCGTTATTATTGAACATTTCCAAGGAGTAATCGCATGATATTTTCCCTCAGAAGCCAAAATACCTCAAAATTGTTTAAAAAAAACGCAGATAATTTCTGCAACTGCCTATATTTTGGATGCAGAATAGAGGATCAGAACAAGAATTGGACTTCCAGTTATTGTTGTATTACATGTGTATCTTATCTGCATCATTGACTAAACAAGAACAAGTCCATGCCTTTCGTAGTCCCAGTTGTATGAAGGGAATGCGCATGAAACCTTAATATTAGAGTTTTAGTCTGATATTATTCATATTCTATTTCATAATTTCTAAAACTGTAGGGTTTTGAGGTTGTATCTTAATAGTTCTGGAAGCTACACATCAGTGGGAGTAACACACCCAGAATTCAGTCAATTTTTTTTATAAAAAAAACAAAAAACATTTTACATGAAAAACCAATAAATGAATAGAATGCTGTTATTAGTATTAGTGTGTTCACTTGGAAGGCACATCTGCAGGTCTACAAGCACTGGAGAGCTGGAAAAGAGGCAGAACGCCAGTATAGAAGGAAAATGGTGCACCGTCCACAAGAGAGGCCGTCCATGAAAGTGTCAGCAGTGCGATGGAAGCCTTTGTTTACAGCTGGAGAGGAACTGCTTTATGGAGTTCAATCAGGTGTTAAGAAAAACAGCTGGACTGGTCTAGAAAAAAGAGCCCAAAACAAAAACTACTGGTCCAAAATTCAAATACTTGTTGAACCTTCTCAATCTTTTATTGAAGTACATTCTAAGTGCCTTATTTAATAAAGACCTGTAAAAATTAAATTCCTTTTTTTTTTTCTCTTTTTTTTTTTTTTTTACAGGTTTTTACTAAATAAGACACTTGTACATGAATATAATATATGAACTATAGAACACTGTAAACAACAAATATGTGAATTTTGGCCCCGGTTTTTTTTTTTTTTTCTTTTTAAATCATCCCTGGGGCTGCTACAGTGTTTGGACTATGAATTCTTCTTTGGGTTCCTCTATGA
Source organism: Apogon hyalosoma (assembly GCA_037367295.1). Classification (NCBI taxonomy): domain Eukaryota; kingdom Metazoa; phylum Chordata; class Actinopteri; order Kurtiformes; family Apogonidae; genus Apogon; species Apogon hyalosoma. The sequence goes on from JAPQRP010000013.1 coordinate 30,257,819, forward strand.
ATTCTTCTTTGGGTTCTTCTATGAATTCTTCTGTGGGTTCTTCTATGAATTCCTCTTTAGGTTTCTCTATGGGTTCCTCTTCTGGTTCCTCTTTGGGTTCCACCATGAGTTGCTCTTGGATTTGCTTTGGTGGTTGCTCCTGGAGTTGCTCTGGTGGTTGCTCCTGGAGTTGCTCTGGTGGTTGCTCCATGGGTTCTTCTTCTGGGGGATCATCCAGTGGCGCATTCTTGGGCTCCTTGTGGAACTCCATAAAGCAGTTCCGCTTAAGCTGTAAGCAAAGTGCGACCGTGCACTCCTGACACTTCCAAGGAGTGGTTCTCTTGCAGAGGGTGCACCGTCTCCGTCCTACACTCGCCTTGTGCCTCTTTTCCAGATCTAAAGTGGAGGTGGGGGTAGGAAAGTGTCCCGTGTTAGGGGGCGCTATTCTGCCGTCCAAGCGAACACCTAGCAGTGTCGCAGTGACTTCCTCCTGGAAGGCCTGGCGAGTCTTAGGCTTCTGTTTTTTGGCAGCACACAGTTCTTTATGGATAATGTAGCTGTTGGTCACCGCAATGTCCAGAAGATGCTGGAAAACTGTTACGTTCCATCTTGTGGTTTTGCGATGGACTGAATTTGTTCCTAGCATCTGGTCTGACAAGTGAATTCCACCCATGTACTTATTAAACTCTGTCACAGCTGTGGGTCTGGGGACGGGGACCCTGTCAAAACGTCCTTCTGCATCTTTCCTCCAGCGTAACACTGTGTCCCCGCTGTATGCAGAGTGGATGGTGGAACAGAGGGACACTTCTCGACAGTCCATCCACTTTATAAACAAAAGGTCACCCTCCCTGATCCAACGAATGGAGCCTCTTGGTGATTTTTTATGCAGAGCATTTTTCTCAGTGGATGGAGTACCCGCTGTGTTGCGCCTGTACGTTCCACAAGCCCCGAAGCCCTGCTCTTTCAGATGCAGGAAGAGGGAGGGGCTGGTGTAGAAGTTGTCACAGTAGACAATATACCCCGATCCCAGATGGTTTTTATCTACCAATGTTGTAACCACATCAAAAGCTAATCCCTTCCCTGATGTCGTTTTCGACTTCCCAATGTACAAACTGAAGTCGACAGTGTAGCCATTGATATCGGCAAGGACAAAAAATTTTAGCCCCCACTTGGTGGGCTTGGTTGATTTATGTTGCTTGACAGCCACCATCCTCTCATTGACAGAAAGATGCTGTTTTGGATGGTAGCTCCTCTTGCAGCTATTCCTTATTAACTCAAGGAGAGGTCTGACCTGCTGAAGGGAGTCATAGTCCTCTGTGCCCTTTTTTTTGTCATTGTCTGCATCTTCCGCTGGATCACTGATATGAAGGTTACGACTTATGGTCATAAACCGGTCTCTGGTCATAGCAGTGGCAGGAAAAGGAACATGAAAAATTGTGTTTTTCCTCCACAAGTCTGTAAGTTTTGGAAAATTGCAGACGGACATGTAAAGTAACATGCCCAGGTAGGTCTGTAGTTCTTTTGGCTCTATTTCTTTCCAGACAAATTTTTTACCTGCTTCTAAATTCTGTGCAGCATACTTGTTTGTGTTGGCACACAAGAGAGTTAGGACTTCGTAATCAAAAAAGTTGAAGAAAATTTCCCCTGGTGATTGTGCAGCATCAAGAGGAGGTTGAGCACCAGGAGTTCTTCTTGGGGCGAACCTCAGAGGTTCAGGGACAGCAACATCTGGGTCTGCATCGGTTTTCCAAGCCACTGAACGATGTGGTGAACGGCTGCGAGAGGCATCACCATCAGCTTCATAGCCACGCCTACGTCCGCGACCCCGGCCTCGTTTTTTAGGAGGGCTGGTATGGGCTGGTGACGGCGGTGATTCTTCATCAGAAGAAATCCTAAGAATAAAAGATCAGATTCATCCCAAGGGAAATTCTTAACAGCAGTTGAATAAAAACAGTAATAAATGAATAAATAATGAATAAATAATGAATAAAACAGTGTCAATAATCACAATAAAGACTACAACAGTGAAATGAATGAACAGAAAAACAATGTAAAACAGCCACTGTGTCCAACTGCAGGTCTTAATGCTCAATTCTGATTTTTTTTCCGAGATCCTTTTTTTTTTTCTTTCCACAAGACCTGACGTCACTGGCAGCACACTGTGTTTAAATATGCCCCCCCCCCAAAAAAAAAAGTCAGCACAGAAATGTGATTTCTGTGTCGTTTCAGTGATGTAAAAGTCAGATCACAATCAATATGACCGTTCAGACTGAAGTTGCATTGTAAAACATTGGATATACGTCTGATTTAGGACCACATATGAAAGTGGACTGGGTCTGATTTGTGCTGTTCAGACTGTCAATAATTCGATATGGACAAATAAGTCAGATTTAGCCCACTTTTTGTCTTATGTCTGACTATTAAATCGTTAAAATGCTGATGTTTATAGCATTTAGGGTTGGTAACTGAAACCAGGTCCTAAACAGTCCCAGGGCAAATAATTTAAGACCTCAGTATGAATAAGCTCCTACATAAAGGGTTTGCATAACTTTACTGGAGACAGAAAAATAAAACAAAGATGTCCAGCAGCAAAACGGTTATTTTACGAACTTTTCTCACTGTGTCTCTCAATAAAACGTTAATCTGTGATGCATTTTTGATCCAGAGAGAGAGACCTGAGTTCTGGTCACGGAGGGTCCGGATCGGTTCTGTTACTGCAGCTCTAATACAGACACTACAGAACTACATGGAGAAGTGAACGTGGAGCAAGTTGTCCTTTACAAATTTCGCCAAACGCAGAAAGATAAGACTTTATTAATCCCACCATGGGGGAAATTTCACAGTTTACATCAGCCAAAAACATCCAGCACACTCAAACCATAACAGTGGAAAAATATACAAGTAAAAGAAAAAATCTTGTCAATATAACTATTTATATAAAGAGATAGAAGTAGAACAGAATTTAAACATTCTTAGAATGTGAAAAAATAGAAATAGAAAGGCACAGTTTGACCATCAAACACGTAACGCTGGTTGATCTGCTCTTTCATTCTTACACGTGTCGGGCTGTTAGCATACATTTAGCGTCCGTATGCTAAATGACGCTATGTTAGAACTCGCCCTGGAGAAAAGTGACGACAGACTGATTTGTTTCGCTATGGGTCCGTTCATAAACTTTATGTAAAATAGTCAGGGCATCATCTGATCTGTCGTTTATAGTTTGAGTTTCCAAATACCGCCTCGATGGGAGTTCTAGCTTTGATAAACCTTAACCATATCCATCTGTTGTAGTGTCCATATTTACTTCCGTAAACAATGTGCAGCGTGTGACGTCACGCGTTGTGCGCATGCGGATCACTTCATGGCCTTATAGTACTTACGCGGGTCTGATTGTGATGCAAACCACGCAAAAAATAATGGGATTTCGGCAAATCGAGCATTAAGATCTACCGTGTAACCGCAGCTTAAGTGTAATATTCGAAACTGATTCTGAAAAGTTTTGTAGTTTTAGAGAAGAAGCAGAACACGGAAAGTTAAACGGCAGTCTTGACTATTCACTTACTCGGAATCCGAATCGGAATCGGAATTGCCTCCATCTGCATCCCTGAATCTGATGGGTACAGCTTTCATTCTGGTCGAAGTCCGCAACATGTTTGGAATGAAAGAAAATGGAAAAACACGGCGGAGAAACGGGCTACAACACGGTTAAAACAGGCAGAGGTACAGCAAAGAAAAAAAAAAAAAAAAAAAAACCGAATGAAAACACCCGGTCCAAAGCACCAGAATATCCGATAAGATCCAAACTCTGCAGAGCTCCGTCTCACCGTGTCTCCTCCATGAGTCTGCAAACCTTTGTGTTCCCGGGTCTGCGGTTAGGCCCATCCCCCGATCACCATAAACACTCCACATCCACTGCACTGCACAGCCTCTGCATGTGAGAGCTGCACAGACGGGTTTCTATGGCTCAAACACTGACACAGTTACGGTAACTGATAGGCCTTTGCACTTCCTGTTTTGTGCATGAAAAATAGTAAATCAAGATCTATCTATCTATCTATCTATCTATCTATCTATCTATCTATCTATCTATCTATCTATAAATAATAAAGTTTGTCATCTTTTCATGATCACCAGATATGACCCATTATTTGCTGAAAAAGTCAGGTTTTCTCTGCTTTCATATAAATAATCCTTTGAATTTACCCTGAGCTTTTATCAGCATCTACATGATCAGTCAGTTAAATATAGTGCTCTATTTGCACTGACAATTATTCTAATACTATAATAAATAGTAATAAATCATTTGGGAAAGGTTAAATGTAGAGAAGTTATTTTTTTCATATAGTTTGATAAATGGCTGTGGTTGTAGATGCTTGTTTTATGTTTGTTTAATAAAATATTGTGCAGAAAAAGTAACTTTTTCATATATAGTAATCTTGGAATTTACTGAGCTTTTATGAATATCCACATGATCAGTAAATTAAATACAGGAAAATATCTGATTTTCACAGAAAAATGTCATATTCAACTGTAGTATATCATGATGACTGATGATAAAATACTTAGGAAAGGGTATGATTTATTTGCAAATGTTCACATAAATAGTTCTGGGTATTTTAATGGATTAATGAATGAAAAGATTAATGAATCTATAAATGTACATATGTAACAACAAAAATGAACAAACCAGCACTTTTGCAATTTGTTTTCCAATTCATTTTATGTTCTTTTAAGTAAAATTGTGGATATTTTATCTCTGAGATAAAATAATTGATAATTGTTTGGGCGGAAAATGTACTAAGTGTTTCCAAAGTTCAACATGATATCGAAAACAATGATATTCAGTTTGTCACAGAAAAAGAAGTAAACCAGGGAATATTTAGACTTAAGACGCTGGGATCAGAGACTCAGCACCTTAATTATCAAAATAGTAATAATCGACTAATTGACCTACTGTGGATGTTTAACAGCAGATTTCCTGTTTGATTCTCTGTGTGAAAAGAAAAATCACGTCATTGATTATTCGAGGCATTACAGTTGTAAAAGCCACTGCTTTTTTCTTTTTTTAATCAATGGCCCCTCGATGTGAAATATTTGACCTCCTGTGAGGCTGATTAATGACTGTGGGGAGGTGGAAAAGTGGGAAAGAAGGAAACTGACAAGTCTATTCTGTTCTGTTCTGTTGTGTTCTTTCTTACATGTGGTGTCCAGCCTATAATCTGTCCCACTCAGTTTCAGTTCCATCTGTATTTAGTTTATTTTCTCATGTTTCCCTGCCACGCCCAAATACCATACATTTACTTTTATTTTCATTTAGTTCCTTTTGTGCTGTTTTTAATAAGTGCTTCGTGTCGTCCCTGTGCTGTGGATCTAGTGCACTCTCCGTGTGTGTGCGTTTGTACGTTTACCTATCTTATCCTGGGTTTTGTCGGTAGTGCGTGGCAGCCCTGCTCCCGTTTCCCCTCTGAAGCCTGCAGTACAGGAAGGCTGGCTGGTTTGTTGGCTGCACAGGAAAGGAAACAGCCTCTATCAACCGGCAGATGGAGGACAGCATGTGCTTACAATGCAGAAACACACACTCCAACACACACATACACAACGCCGTACATACACGAGGAAGTCTGTGCCGATACCATGGCTTTCATATGGATTTTTGACCCAGATCTCGCGTTTCAAATGTCAGCCACCGAGAATCTGTTTTCCTAAAATGATGAACGCTTTGGCTTTTCAATGGAACTTTTCAGATGTTTTCATCATATCAAGGACATTTTTACTCACTGGAACATTGTTTTGCCCACTCGGCTTATCTGTTTTTTTTTTTTTTCTCCTTTCATTGTATTTGTACTTAATGTAGCAATTCTGCGACTTCGGCAACTGTTTGACCTTCACGTATTGAACTCGCAGATAAAGAAAAGACTTTTTTTAAGCAGCGGATTCATTTTCAGATGGGTAATCCGTTGCCAGGCAGAGGGAATATTGGGTAATTTCACATTTGGATTCATGTTATGGTAGAAAAAAGCGAATAGAAAATGACCAGATGATTTATTATTGCGTTGTGAACTATCTACTTTAACTCAGGAGGTCTTAACAAACACATTTTAACAGGTTAATATCAGACAAAAGTGTCCAAATAATGGGTTAAAGATGAAAATACGTCCCAGATCATTCATTGCTCCTGTCAGTATAAACGTAAATGAGCTGCTGGTGGCCACACCCCCTCCAGTCAGTGCCATGGATACCACTATATAAACACTTTGGAGAATAATGCCAGGATGCTGGGATGGTTTTTGGTGACTGGAGGTTTTGTGGTTCCTGGAGGACTGACTTAACTGAGGGACTCTGTACTGATGATTTTCATGTATTTTGATGGTTAGCATTTCGTTAGCCCCTTAGCTAACTTGCCTAAGTGATATTTTTGGCCAAATTGTGATATTTGCATAACTTTCCTAACGCTGCTGATTCATTTCATGCAGATACCACAAAAATATTATGACTTATGGGAATTAGGCTAAGAGGCTAGCGATTTGCTAACTTTAGCAAAGTTTGGGAATTAACCTCCAAACACTAAAACACATATGACATGATTAGGCTGAATGTAGTCAGTATTTTTATGACGGAAAATAAGAAATGATCAGAACAATTGCACAAGGACAGAATGATGTGTTGAGTCAGTATCTGTGTGGAATGAACAAGTGACAGTAAAAGGGGATGTTTTGGTTTATGTTACATGGAAAGTCGACAAATCAATGATATTTGGCAGAAAATGTTGGCGTCTGTATGCGGTTAGGAACAGAAATGTGTCATGGAGTTGTTTCTACTGGGTCACGAATTACCTGAATTAAATAATTAAGAATAATATGACACGTGAACGCACTTTCTAAGTTAGAACATCACCAAAGTGTCGACTTTATCAAAAAATTCCATTAGTCTCTCCTGCTGTTTTCTCACCAGGGGTGTAGTGGGTCCTGTGGTGGTGGTGGTGGTGGGGGGGCTCTGTAGACAGGAGTGGTGGTGATGGGTGAGTGGGTTTATTGTCTGAGAAGGTGTGAAGATTGGTTCTGTATGTGCTCAACCTATTCAAACACAAATGTAGCTCATTGGCTCCTTGCAGGTAACCCCCCCCCACACACACACACCCACCCAAATGACATTCATTTCTACTGCAGCCTGTGGTCTCCATGTGCATCCACACATACCTGATGTTCTGCTGAATGAGTCTTTCCATTGTCTCAGTTTCACCTTCAGGTCCTCTGGTGTCGTCTTCAGTTCCTCTTTGTCTCCAGAAATTATGACGCGACTAAATAAAACAGACAAAAATGATAAAATAGAAACAAAAAAAACCATGAAAAGACATAAAAATTAAAAAAATAATATAATGCTATATATCATGACTAAAACGACACTAAAAAGAACCAGCAAGACCAAAATGACAAAAAATAGAATATATATATATATATATATATATACTGTTAACATTGTTAATATTGTCTTCATATTTTGTGTCTTTTTTTATTCTACTTTTAGCTCTATACTTATTTTACTTTTTGTAAAATTTTATGTTCTATTTCCTTCGAATGTGTCTGCTCTGATGTGTAGGTGATCAGTATGTCATCACCACCTCCTTCTCCTCTTCTTCTTCCTCCTCCTTTTCCTCCTCTTCTTCCTCCTCCTTCTTTTTCCTCCTCTTTCTCCTTCTTCCTCCTCTTCCTTCTCCCTCCTCCTCTTCCTCCTACTTCTCCCTCCTCCTCTTCCTCCTCCTCCTTCTTCCTCTTCTTCTTCCTCCTTCTTCTTCTCCTTCTTCTCCTCCTTCTTCTCCTCCTTCTTCTTCTTCTTCTTCTTCTTCTTCTTCTTCTGCTTCTTCTGCTTCTGCTTCTGCTTCTTCTTCTTCTGTTCAGTGTGTGTCCATACTTTCTCATGTCCATGCGTCCATCAGGAGCTGTTACCTGTTAGTCCAGGTTTCTCCCAGCAGGCTTTGCTCCCTCCCAGAGCTTTTCTCCGCGGCAACTAAAGCCTGGATGTTGCATTTCCTCTTTTCCGTAAAGGGCAGCGAGTTCTCTGTGAGGCCTTGGAGTCGATGGTTTTTACCGTTCGTGTGGCGTGTGTGTCGGCCGTGGTTTGTGTGTCATGTGGGGACAATGGGGCCCAGTATGGAACCCAAGGCCCCGCTCAGTGAGTCATATTCCTATAGAATTCAGACAAAACAACACGGTTACACAATCTTAATCAACAAAGTGCTGCTCATAATGTGCACTGCAGGGGCCGTGATCCTGCAAAAGAGGATTTGTTCAGAATGTGTTGAACAGAGTCATTACTGCGTTTCTGCTTCCAGTTTCTGCAAAAGGCTGCAGTTTTCTTGGAAAAAGAAACTGATAGTGCGCTGTTTTTTTTGTTTTGTTTTTTTTACTGTTTTTTTTTCTTTCTGTGTGATAAGAAAAAACACAGGAATTTTCACCAGATGACTTGAGTGGCTCTAATTGAAAAGAATTAATCCTCCTAGAATGATTACGACGGTGCTTGAGTTAATCTGCACAGAAAATAGAGCTGCATTACTTTCATTGTTGGTTAATCTGATGAGGATTTTCCTGATTAATTGATTAACTGTTTGGTCGGTAAAATGTGATCAAGACGACGTCCTTAAATGTTTGGTTAGGACCATGACTTGACTCAGTCAAAGTCACAGAGGAGCAAACAAACTAGAAAATACTCAGATTATTGATGAAAAACATAACTACATTTTGTCTCCTCAGATCTACTTCAGATGTCCTGGTATTTTCTCTTCTTGTGGCTGAAAATAAGAATATGTAAGTTCAATAACAATTCATATTGGACCTATTCTGTTGATTTTGATTCAATTTAGTGAAATTCAGCTCACAACGTTGTATTTAAAACCACTTAATTGAAGAAAAATTGTCAAAAAAAGTGAGAAAATATGAGGAAAACATGAATAATACTGAAGAAAGTAGAGCAAAAAACTGAAAGAATCAAAAAAATGAATAAAATATGTAAAAAAAATCAAACAAACAATATGAACAAAAATGAACATAATGCTAAAAAAACAAACAAAAGTAGTAAAAACAATCTAATCACAACAATCTAAATAATCCAAATATCCAACAATAATATACAAATATGCCCCCCAAAAATGGGAAATAATAAAATTTCACTATATAAAATAATTATCAATAAATGAACAAAATACTGAAATAAAATAATCAAACACACAAATCCAAAAAGCACCAAATAATCAGCAAAACTAAACACGTGAACCAATGAAAAATGAAAATCACCAAAAGGAAGTTATTAACAAAACAATAAAAAAAGAAATAAATGAACAAAGACTATACATTGAGAGTAAATTACTAAATCTATCAATAAAATAATCCCAAAATTGTACAAAAAAATAACAAGAGTCAAAAAATTAACACAAAAAGTCTCCTTATATTTGTTTTAATCGAAGATAATTTGAAAATATTTCCGTTTTTAGGTGAAAATCTACAAACGCTGACGTTTAAGATCCTAATGATGCCTCTGAGCTGAAGAATCTGTTCATTGATTATAATTGCAGATTATTTTAATAGTTTAATTAGTTTTAATACTTTAATCGCTGCCGCTCTCGTAGATGAATAATAACAGTTTATGTTTATAAAATCATTTTGGTTCTGAACGTGAACCAGTGTTTCCTGAACTTTAATCATTCATAATTGCAGTGACTGAAGCTGCCGTGATGATGATGGTGATGATGATGGTGGTGAAGGTGCGAGTGTGAACCGGCAGTCCTGACTCCCACTGTGGACGTGGCCTGTGCCGTGGAAGTGCCAGTTGTTTTTGTGTTTGTCAGCGTCCGTGTGATAAGGCGACATAAAGGGCTGCTGTTCAGGAAGATGAAGTGTGATAGTGCGCTTCGCTATGGCAACCGGCGCCGTTCGCCAGTAAAGTGTCGCTTCCCGTGAAGACAGTCTGGGGACGTCGTGTCAAAAAAACACCAGACGCCGTCCTCGCATCCCTGTATAAAGACTTGCTGAAGGGGTATCAGGGGCTTGTAGACAGGTTTGCTGCAGGAAAAGGCTCCTGGCAGTGTGGGCTGTTGGATTGGGGGGGGGGGGGGGGGGGGGGGGGGGGGGGGGGGGGGGGGGGGGGGGGGGGGGGGGGGGGGGGGGGGGGGGG
>JAPQRP010000013.1:30276286-30286310 GCA_037367295.1 Apogon hyalosoma
TTGGTTATTATCAAGAAAACATGGAAAATGGATAGATATCAGCTCTGAAATTCAATTACTATGAGCTATTTTTGTTGGTATCATTATATTTGTCCAAACAAATGGACCTTTAGTTGGATCAGGCAGGAAAATGAACGAGAAACTGAAGAAAACAAGGGGTGGTCTAATCATTTTTTCCGCAACCGTAGGTATAAATGCTTAACAGATGAGTGGTCACTGGAGTAAGTTAATGCAGCCAAAACTATTGGATGTTTTAACTGGACTTACAGGTATTATTATAAACACACCATTGTACTCTTTATCTGTGGTCGGAGCCCAGAAGTTATGGAGAAATCAGCAGTTTAAGAAGTAAGTGAAGAAAGAAACGGCATCAAAAGAAAACCTACAGAAGACGCCTGTTTGATGTGCGTATAGAGTCGATCTGCAGGTACAACATAGTATTATTAGAGCAGTAAAAAGCCCGTTCCTGCCTCCGACTGGAGCCTTCAGAGCTCATTAGTTTACCACTTTATGCTACACTTTTGTCCTCCTCTTAATGGCCCTGGTGGAACATCTCTCATACAAGCTGAGTCGTAAAATTCACATATATCACCGGTGACAGGAGCTTTAGCTTTCAACAGAATCCCTTCTTTTCCCTCTCTCCCCTCATGTCTCTGGTCTAATACCTGTTCAGCGCAGAGTGCCAGTAATCACAGAGCGCTGGGCGATAATGAGAGGTGTCACAGTGCTGGTTTCGTCATTTTCAGGCCAGCTGCCGCGCATTACGCTCTCTATCGATGCCTCTGATTCCAGCCCGTAATTGCTCTGCCTCTGAATAATTGAAATAGAGGAGGTAAATCCCAGAGGTGTTGCGGTGGGAAAAAGATGGATGCCTCTGCGTTGGACGCTGTCGGGTCGCGAGGTGTTAGGGGGCTGGAAGACATGATGAGACCCTCGCCACGAGATTGTCCCTCACACAGGCGTCTGGTCGATGATAGACCGCTCGCACAATGACTCCTGGCAGGGTGGTCCACCGGTAGGACCTGGCACATATTTCCCATGAATCCCTGCTGTAGCATGTGTGGATGTGGGTATGCATGTGTACGCTCCACTGTGAGGATTTCTTGCCAAGCAGCCTGACGCTGTAACTCTGCATGCCAATTGTTCGCAGATTTGGTGCAGGAACGTATGCGTTTGTGCAGGCGTGTACATCTGCGGATCAGAAACGATTAAAGGACCTGCTGGAAATACACTATATGGACAAAAGTATGTGGACACGTTGAATTCAGGTGGGATACAAAACAAAAGCGACACATGTCATAATATAGTTTTATATTATGATAAATATCATTGCGTTGGTTTGTTTGGTTTAAATTCTTACCTTTGCTTCCAAAATGCCTGAGATGGTTTTTACTTAATTTCTCTCAACATTGACTGTGATTTTAAATGTTCTGCCTCTAAATTTCAAAAATATTTTTCATGCTTTGACTAAATAATAGTTTTCTACCACAACTAATCATCTCATTTAAGAAGAAAAATCTCCCATTAAACTTTAAGGAAATACTGATGTTTATAAACTCTATGGACAAAAATATTGGGACACATCATGTCTACAGATCGTAAGATGTCCTGTTTATGCTGATTTGAGATAAAAACATCAATATTTACTTAAACTTTAATGGGAGATATTTAAGTGAGATGTGAAGAAAGTAGACGGTTAGTTGAGGTAGAAGATTATTATTTACAGTCGGAGTATGAAAAATATTTGAGAAATTTTGAGGCAGAACATTTAAAATCATAGTCATGGATAAAAAAAAAAAATCTAAGTTGCGAGAAATTAGGTGAAAACCATCTCTGAGGCATTTTGGAAACAAAGGTAATTTAAACCAAACTAACCAATACAATGATATTTATCTTAATATAAAACTATATTATAACATTAGTCATTATTGTTTTTATCCCAGACCCCTGTTAGAAAAGAAACACCTGAATTCAACGTGTCCACATACTTTTGTCCACATAGTGCATATTCAGTGATTGTGTGTGCGCCACCAACACGCACACACACTAAACAACCCTCTGACGCGCCGGTCCAGTGTTAGCTCAGATGTGGTGTTTGCAGTAAATATTTACCATCCAATTAGGCGTGTGACAGGAGCTGTGAACGCTGAAGATGTAAAGTCGGACATGAAATAAGACCTGCTCTCAAATGTTACAGTTATGGCTGGAATGTTTTTAAGAGGATTACCAATAATCACCTCTCATCTGGTACCGTGTTATTTTTAACTAATATGCTGCAGTTGAAAGCTCTTACTTTCAGCTCTGCATTAACGGCAGGGCTTCAGGGTCAGACTAGGCTCCGTCAACAGGATGTTAGGTTCCAAAGATGGAAACCACAACCTCTTTTTCTTCTAATGTGGTGTATGTGTTTGCGTGTCTTTTATTTTCAGCGGGGGTATTACAGTTGAGAAATATTCAGTTTTCTAGGTTTTTTGGTCATAGTTCAGCTGTTGAGAATTTTATGTGTATGTGCAGTTCTTTTTAATTTGATTTTGAGGAAATGACGAGTATTAGTTGAGTTTTTATCAAAGCTGCAACAATGATGCAATCAGTTCTCAACTATTTCATTGACCTGCAGCTATTTTTATACTAGATATACTAGAAAAAAGTAGCTACATTTTCTAATTCCAGCTCATTAAACTTGAGTATTTTCTGGTTTCTTTCCGTCTCTGACAGTAAAGTGTGCGTATGGGTTGCAAACAAAACAGGACATTGCTTTGTTTGCTCCTGAAGGATTCTGTTAGTTTCTGTAAATTGGCTGAAGAGTCTGGTTTATGTAAAGTGTCATGAGATAACTTTTGTTATGATTTGGCGCGATATAAATAAAATTTGTTTGACATTTTTTTCTTCATCTTAGATTTTGGAGGAACTCAACATTTTACAGATAATCAATCAAAAAATGTTAAATACAATGAATTGACAATGAACACAACTATTATTCGCAGCCTTATTTGTAGTATTAGTTTTATTTTTTCATCAGTATTATTTTGGAAAATCGTGAAACACAGAAGCTGAAAAAGCAGAAAAGCATGATTGTATAACTAAAAAAAAAATAAAAAAATCACTATTTATTAAATGTCCCATATTGTGCAAAGCCTTTAAAGTGATATATAGTATTTATAATCCAAACACTCACCAGCAGGGGTCAGTCTGGTACCAGAACCACCAACAAATAAACACTGTTATGGTATCATCAAGTTTTTGTCTTCACATTAGAACTCATAGATTCTTATTTTAACAGTCACTCAAAATAACACTGTCTTATAATCTTCATATGGGCTGATAGTTTACATTATAGCTCTGTTAGCTTAGCTCTGTTTTTAGGCTAAAACAGCCACAGTAAAACCACTAATCACCTCTGTTTTCTGTTCGGTTTGTGTCGTCAGTAGCTGAACTAAAGATCTGTTTGAATCCAACAAACCAGGTCAGAACTGTCACAGTTTAGTCTGAACCGTGGATCAACAAACGGCAATTTAGCAAAGATAATAACTTTATACCTTCATAAGCCTCAGAATCAAACTCACACGTGTAGACGAAACGCTGACATTTCATTTATAGCCGAGTCCAGTGGAGAAAACAAACGGTGCTTCTACTTTTTGTCACCGAATCACTTTATTTGACTCTAAAAGTTGTTTCTTAATGGTTCTCTTCCGGTCTGGTCACTTCTTGATGCTTTGGTCAAAAGCCCGTGGGGTTAGTTTTCCTCAGAGTGGCTCACTACTCCCTCTAGTGGCCACATAAATCCACATGCCCATCACTGTAAATAAATCCAGTTCACATCTGTACAGTCAAATACATTGGGATCTTTGAACTTCGCAGCTCACTATGATGGTATTCGGTCACTTTTTAGTGTTTTAAAGTACCACATAGAGCTCCTTTAACCCACAGCAGAGCTCATTTTCATCATGTGGTAGATGTTTCTCTCCTCTATGCTAATGTCCACTGGTCACACACACACATCTGCATAAACTGATATGTATTTTCTCACGCATTCATCGGAGCTCGCTATGCGAGACGCTGCATTTGTTTCCATTGAGGAAAAGAGGGCTGACACTGCAGAGTGGAGCCAGCGGGTCTCCAAGGTCATTACCACTGCCACAGCGTCTGGGCGCCCTGGGAAGGAGGCAGGAATTGATTAATGACGGGCTCGGAGCACAGGAGGGGCGGGGGGACCCAGATCGGCCAGAAAACAGTGGTGCAGAGGTAGAGTCGTCACTGTTCAGTAAAGCTAAAGATAGTAGGAGTGTGAGATACTGCAGAGTGTGACACTATTTCGAAGACTAATCTAATCTGTGTTTCAGAGAGGAAGGATATTGTAACGTACGTTGTGTGCAGAAATTGCGCAATCGTTATCAATACATGTGACATTTTGAGTTACTTCCATCCAGCTGACATGAAAAACTACATTTGGGAATCGAAGGCCGCATTCAGACAGCAGGTCTTCATGCACAATTCGGATTTTTTTCCTGTGTGCTCTTTCATATTATACGTTAAATGTGACTTCTATCAGTTTTGAGGACGAACTGAATGTGACCCTGAAGTGACCCGCATGCGCAAAAGAGGTCCTGACGGAATACATGACCGCGCAGACACGCTACATGTTTATGGAAGTAACACACCTGGGACGCAGCATTGAGACGTTTGTCGCATTTCAGTGACGTAAAGGTCGGATAAATGCGACCTGAAGTCACATTGCAAAATATAAGATACGTGTATCGGGTTTAGGACCAAATATGAAAGTGGCCTGGGTTGGATTTGAGCTGCTCGGACTGTCTTTAACAGATCAGATACAGGTCACATATGGGCAAAACAATCTGATTTGGGCCACATTTGCCTGCAGTCTGAACGTAGCAAGTTACTTCCAAACTGTAATCCATTACAGATTACTTATAACTGTTATTTAAAAGTAATTCCTTACCTTATAATATTACTGTCTCAGAATGAGTTGCATACAGACTCTTGTCATAAATGCCCCCCCCCAATACAAGAGAGAGGAGAGCCTTGGGACGCATACATTTGTGGCCCAAAGTGCATGTGGACGGATAGCTCAGTAAGAAACGCTACGGTCTATGAAGTTCGAATCCCAGAAGGAACGCTGGCATTTTTGTCAACATTTTGTATGTTCAAACAGGGGGCGTGGCCAAGGACGCTGGTAGATAAATCCACAGTCGATATAGATTTTGTAAATAGTCATAGAACTGTTAGCTTACTTTGTCATTGCTGTTCGTAGGGATCATGCTAATGCTAATTAGCTTCTGTAGAGCAGGGGTAGGGTTCGTAATGAGCATACGTCCATGTGGACAGTGGACTGTCTTCTGCCGTCTGCACCTATCGGCTGAACACAAACAGGAAATAGAACTTTACAGACGCATTTTTGATTCCTTCAGGTCTCAAGGTCTTGCTGGTTTTTTTATTTTAGCAGTGAAATTATGAGCAAAAAGTGTGTTGTAACACAAGCACTATTGAACATGTACCGAGTAAAATATTACTGAAAATTGAGTAATAATACCTTACACTACAGCGTTAAAGCAAAAAGTAATCCATCACTGTAATGCATTACTTTTGTAATGCGTTACTCCCAACACTGATCTTAGAGTTAGGAGGGTTAGAATGTAATAGAAGAAGCAAACATAGATTGTATATTAGAAGGTGTCAGGAGTGTGTAAAACCTGTGGCAGTTCAGAGTGAAAGGCTGAAGGCAGTGTTCAGATGGTTAAAGCGTTCCAGAAGGTCTGTCAGCTCAGGGAGTGGGTTATAGCATGAAATAGAACATCTGTTTTCACCATGATGAAAAACTATCTCCTGAAGCAGGAAATAATAAATGCTTAAAACTGTATTTTAGGGAAAAAAAATGGACTTGAAGTTTTCAGCATATTAATTGTCAGAAACAAATGTAAATGTCCATATTAAAACTTTTTGAGATTGCAGAAATAAACTTTCAACTATTTTACATCTGCTCAAAAACATGCTTTTTGGTCTTGGACATTCAGTGTCCATATTATATCTTATTTTTGTTATTTACATCATATTATATTTTTTTTTAGCCTGTGTGGAAGTCTCTGAAACAGTTCCTTTCTACTTGTTCTATAGTCACACATTGGTGCCATAAAGTGTTATATAGTGTTGAAAAGCTCAGGATCTCAGCTTTCCGATGCCGTTTATATTTTGTGGATAGCACAAATGTTTCACTAAGCATCGTAATTTGAATGTTGTAAAGTGCAAAATGCAGCACCAGAGAGATTGCCATTGTTAAAGCATTAACATAAAGACACAAGAAGTGTTTGTGAGTTACTTATTTAACTTTCCAAAACCTTGTTTAGTTTATTTTTAGGTTATTTTTCCATAACCTGCAGCCGGCTCATTGAAGCAGGTCTACTTCTTGTTTCTTTGCAGAAAGGTTGAATTAAAGGGTAATAGAAATAAGTAAGGAACTGGACATTTTTTTTGCTCAACGACGCTAAGAACTAAAAGAGCACTGAAGATTTACATAAAAGTAATCGATGAAAACTCACATAAATTTACATTTTCTTTACATGTTGGATAGGAAATGAACTAGTGACACTGAACCCAAGTCAGTTTTATCAAGACTCTAGATGATCAAACATAATCAACACACATCAGGACCTAATGATCAAGAGTTTTTTCTTATTATGTCTAATTAAACTTACAGAAAACATTCACTTGAACACGAGGGTTAGCTGATTAGAAGTTGGAGGTCAAAGGTTAAGGTGGCTGTGACGTCACAAATCAGGATTTTAAGCATAGCTCAATAATGCAAATTTTGACAAGATTTCACACAGTTTATATGTGTAATAGATAGCATTTTATATTAAACTTTAAGGAAATATTGATGTTCATATCTGAACATTAGTGTCTTAAACTGACATTTAATCAGTAGCACTGATTAATAATTTCTGTGCTCTGTTATTATTATTTTTTTTAAGGCAATTTCATGAATTTGTGAAATACTCCAACTTACTTAATTTTCTTTTATTTCTTTGTTTCCGCTGGTACAAAAGTGGGGGACAAAGAATAAAACAAACAAAAAAAGTCATTTCCACATTCGTTTCTGCCCACATTACGAGCTGCAGATGTGATGTGTCCCAGTATTTTTGTCCGTATACTTTATCAACATCAATATTTCCTTAAAGTTTAATGTTAGATTTTTCTTCCCAAGTGAGATGTGAAGAAAGTAGATGGTTAGTTGTGGTAGAAAATTATTATTTATGAATAATACTTTAGAGATTTAGAGGTACAGTAATCACAGTCATAGTCATGGTTAAAAAAAAAAAAAAGCAATGTTGAGAGAAATTAAGTAAAAACCACCAATCTCTGGGGCATTTTAGAAACAAATATAACAATTTAAACCAAACTAATCAAAGCAGTACAATGATTTTAATCACAATATAAAACTATATTACAACATTAGTCATTACTGTTTGGTATCCCGTTAGAAAAGAAACTCCTGAATTCAACGTGTCCACATACTTTTGTCCATATAGTGGATCTAATGTGAGACTGGTGGTCAAGGTTGGTTTTTATACTGAGTGATGAGCAGAGGGAAGATACGGAACCAAAAAATGTAATTTCACATTCGTTTCTGTCCATATTACGAGCTGTTGACATGTGTCCCAATACTTTTGTCCATATACTGTATCTGATACCTACCCTAAAGTCTGGACATGGATGTAAACTGCAGCTCGACTCTGTTCTTGTTATTTCAGTCTCTAAAAACACTGATTCCAACAGTTCCAGGACATGTTTGGTTTGACGACCCCCCCCCCCCTCGGTGACTGACCTCATGCTTCGGTCTTTGTTGACATTGACGTGGACTGATAACCCTCATGACATCCTGCTGATTTGTAGCGTCTGCTCTGAAATGTACAATTTATCTGGAACCATTGTGATGAAGTATTTATGTCCTCACAAGTTCATAAGACAAGCTGCGTTTCCACACCAAAGCCTCCAGTTTCAGAGTCTTTACCTCAGTCTAATCTGCAAACACAACGTTCCCTGCGTTATTAACCTGCGCATAACGAGTCTGTAAGAGCTGTTTGTTCTGACAAATTGCCGGACCGGCGTCGACTTCTGCCGTTTTCACTGTGTGCGCTCGCGTTGAGTGCCGGGGATTTTCTTAAATAAAGCCGACACACTCGGCGTCTGACAGGTGCTATGTTGGTGGCAGTGCTGCCGGTCACGTTGCCATGGGAACACATTGTGAAGAACAGCGGCGTACATGTACAGTGACAACACATCTACATCTCGCAGTGAGTGTGAGAGATGTGTTTGAACCTCGGAAGAGGGTTTAAGTAAAGAAAGATGATGAAATTCTGGGCAGAAACGGACGTGGAAATGACTTTTTTTTTTTTTGTATTTGTTTTATTGTTTATCCCCCACCTTTATACCAGAGGAAACAAAGATGTAAGTGGTTTAGAGTGTTTCACAAATTCATGAAATTACCTTAAAAATCACACAGAGCAGAAATTATTAATCACTGCTATTGGTCAAATGTCAATTTAAGACACTAATGTTCAGCCAATATAAACTAAATAGACAAAAGTATTGGGACACATCATGTCTACAGCGGTAAGATGGTCTGTTCGTGATGATTTGAGATAAAAACATCAATATTTCCGCAAAGTTTAATGGGAGATTTTTCTTCTTTAGTGTGATTTGAAGAAAGTAGATGGTTAGTTGTGGTAGAAAATGATTATTTACAGTCAGAGTGTGAAAAATATTTGAGAAATTTAGAGGTAGAACATTTAAAATCATAGTCATGGATTAAAAAAAAAAAAAACGTTGAGACAAATTTAGTAAAAACCATCTCTGAGGCATTTTGGAAGCAAAGATAACAATTTAAACCAAACGAATCAAAGCAATAGATTGATATTTATCCCAATATAAAAGTATATTTTAACTGGAACTGAAAATCGACTTTAAACAGTGTAAATGATCGGACAGTTGGACCTGGACAGTGATGTTTCTGATTGAACTGGGAAATTAATCTGCCTATTTCTAACAAACACAGCACTAAGAAACAAATGCGGTGTTTAAAGAAATATATGGTAAGATAGATGCAGAGAGATAGTTTTGCAGTTGCTCTTCTGTAGGAACTTTGTTTTATTCATAGATGCTTATTTTAACAGTCGCTCAAAATAACACTGCATCTTATAATCTTCATGTGCTGCATCAGCTGATAGTTTACATTCTAGCTCTGTTAGCTTAGCTCTGTTTTTAGACTGAAAACACCCTCAGTAAAACCACTAATCACCTGTTTTCTGTTCGGTTTGTGTCGTCAGTAGCTGAACTAAAGATCTGTTTGAATCCAACAAAGAAAGTCAGTACTGTCACAGTTTAGTCTGAACTACGGATCAATAAATTGCAATTTTGCCAAGATAACAACATCCCATAATAACTTTATACCTTCATAAACCTCAGAATCGAACTCACCATTGTAGAAGAAACGCTGACTTTTTTTTCCCCTTTCATTTAAAGCTGTGTCCATGTCCTAGACTCTGAAAGTTGATTCTCACTGTTCTAATCCTCAACTCGGCCTTGGCGTTAGTTTTCATTCTATATTATAAAAGCCAAGTGGCCTCGGTGTGTGTGTGTCCGGGGATTCATACGGAATCTGTACAGAGCTGACTGCTGTAGTTTGGCACATATGTATTTTTGATCAAAGGAAGACAGTTGCAAAAATGGCAAGTTGATAGGACCAATATTTTGGGAGATATTAGTAAATTTGGAATACAGTAGCCTCCCAATCACGTTGCTTTGGCCTGAATGCTTTGGCGGTGACTGCTGGACAAATGTGGTACAGCATGCACGAAAACATAATAGCACAAAAACTACTACATCTACAGTCGCGGAAAAAAATTCTTAGACCACCCAAAGTCAATCAAAAGCAGTGTTTATGCAATCCAGTCCTAACTCCTGTGTGGATCATGTGACTAAAACAGACAGAACAGAAAACATGGAATGAATC
>JAPQRP010000013.1:30292973-30303519 GCA_037367295.1 Apogon hyalosoma
ATGCAACGGCTCTGTATACTGCATTTCTGCATAAGATGGTTTTTATAGCCATAAAATAGTTATTGAGGGGTGGATTGATACAGATGGGGCACTACTGAAGGCATAGGTGTGAAATGCACGGCCCGCCACTGGAAACTAGGAACCATTACGTTTTAGTCGGATTAGAAAGACTCATTTATATCAGTAGAAGAGTAGGTCATCTCCATGTTACGTCACCACATTTGTACAATAGCAGTACTTCACCCATTTATTTGTTTGTTTTTATTTTTGTATTGAAGTGTTAAGGGGCATTACTCTCACCTATTATCTTTGAGTGTTATGTAAGTCATCCTCTGAGCTAAATAGACCACAATGAACAAAACAATCAGTGAATCTAATAATAATTCTAATATTTAACGTTTTTGTTTTGTTTGTGTTTTTTTTTTTTGTGTGTATGGCTAATATAGGGGACAGAGGTGTGCATATGATTTCAAAGGTTACCAAGGAAATAGCATCAAGGCATCATTTGCAAGGATGTTATTCGGGTAATATTACCACCTTGCACCTTTCCTGAAAATTTCATGGAAATTGGTCCAGTAGTTTTTGCGTAAAGTTGCTGACAAACAGACAGACAAACAAAAAAAAACCCAAACCAAAAACAATATCCTCGCCTCCCCTTCGGGGGGCGGGATAAAAATGTCCTTACAGCCCTGATGGCGATCAGGCTACTTTATTACAAACATTTCACTTTCCAACAGTTGCAAAATATACAATAATTATGATCAGATTCGAACTGAGCCGGCTGCATAATGCATAAATTTACACAACCTCTTTTGGAGATCAGTGATGCACTTATAGTTTTAACTACGTCTAATAAAATACCAGATATAGACAGAGACACCTAAATAACAAAATTCAGACATTAATCAAACATGCTTCAAACATGCCTGAGTTTCATTAGTCACTAGAGACTATTTAGAAGGACATTTCAATTAATTATGACACAGACACACAACAGTGGGGAAACAAAATAAACTGGTTTATGATTGGAGAGAACTCTGCATTTATTTCAGCTAAAAATAAGTTTTTTCTGATTTTGAATCCTTATGACCATCTTTTTGTAACCCCAACCAAGTTGTTTTTGTGCCTGTTTAATAACCAACACACACGCGTGTGCGCACACACACACACACACACACACACACACACACCCTTCACCCCCACCTGACTATTCCCTGTGTTAGTGCATTGATATCCACCTCAGCCATCCTCCTTATTGCTTTCAGAGGGAAATAAATTCCTCTGGAGGTAATTACCTGCTGTAAGGTTGCATTACCCACAACTCCCCTGGTTATTTGTACTGATGGGAGGGCTGATCACCTTACTGTTGTACTGTTTCATTAACACTCCATTAAACCACAGAGGAGCCCACTGCCTCTTATGATGTGATATTTCTTTGCAGCTCCAACAGCTTCTTAATGAAACACATCAGCACAGACTCAAGCCACAAAACAAGTTTTAAACTAGGAACAAAAACACTTCAGCAGAGTCTTAACCAGACGGTAAATAAAGATGGATGGTAAAACATTGCTTTGCAAATCCGTTTGGTGTTGACATTTCCAGCTTTCATAATGACAGTTCAGGCTCATTTAAATCTTGGTATTTTTCCTTTAACGTAGCAGTATACATATATATATATATATTTACAGTGGCTTGCAAAAGTATTCATTCCCCTTGAACTTTTCCACATTTTGTTATGTTACGACCACGAACATAAATATATTTTATTGGAATTTTATGTAAAAGACCAACACGAAGTGGCATACAGTTGTGAAGTAGAAAGGAAATGATATATGATTTTTTTTTTTTTTTTTTTTTTTTTATGACAGAGTAATGAATGACCAGGATATGAGTATGTTATTCCATTGTGTCTCAATGAACTTTGCGCCGAAGAGCACATTCCTAAAGAAAACGTCACCAATAAAGAAATGCGCCTCAGATCTGTCAATGGCTTTTGTGCATCCTGAATACTCTCATTATCCACAGGCCGAGTTCTCATGAATATTGACTTTGCAAACATGTCTGGGGCTAAATCTAATATCCGTCTTCATTTTGTTTTTCCACAGCCACAATGGTCCCGCTTCTGTTTTTGGTGGCAACCACAACAACATCCAATAACACCAGCAATGGAAACAATACACAAGGTAAGAGCCGGGACGGTGCGAGTCGACATGTGAGCATGAGCAACGCGCAACAATTCGTAGCAGCAGAGCAACGGCCACCGCTTCCCACCGCAGTCATCGCTTTTTCCACAGATATGATTATTATGTGTCTCCTGCAGTGCATGCATGTGCTTAATAAGAGGCTTCTCCTGCAGTTATTATGGGATCACAATGAACCTCTGCAGCTCCGGACAGTAATTTGCACCTTATTGTGCATCGTTACAGACACAGACAGTTAATGGCTGGTTGTGTGACGGTGACT
The DNA here is from genome assembly GCA_037367295.1 of Apogon hyalosoma. Taxonomy (NCBI): domain Eukaryota; kingdom Metazoa; phylum Chordata; class Actinopteri; order Kurtiformes; family Apogonidae; genus Apogon; species Apogon hyalosoma. The sequence continues at coordinate 30,295,437 of JAPQRP010000013.1, forward strand.
CTGGGCTGAGTGTTTATTACTGTTGGACTGGAATGAACTGATGCTTAACTCAGAAGCAGCTGAAATAGAGCGGAGTTACTGAGCACTTTTGACGTGTAGATGGTTCATTTCTGCTCGTTACTTCTGATTAATTTTCAATCAAACGGGCCTGGAAGTCTGAAAAAAACCCATGTCAGCTCTATAAAAACCAGAAATAATGAGATTAAAACACTGACATTTCCATTAGTTACTGGAATTTACACATGTTGCTTATCAGTAAGAGCTACAGATTATTTATCGACACGTGTTATGTGATTCCTTACTCATATTCACGGTTTCCCAAGTTGTATTTTTTTCCTCAGTGTGATTTGTTGTTGATAGTGTAACCTGGACTCTATGTGATCATTACACCTGGTCAAAGGTGATACTGATGCGTATAAACAGGAATAAAAAGAGGAATGTGTCTGAAAACAGAATTATCCAACTTTATGGGTAACAGTGTATTACAGTTTTTAATTAAAGTTTAGTTAAACATGTGCATAATTGGTTTAAAATCTATTATTTTGAGGAATTGATTCGTTTTACTTTAGTTTCTGCATACCTTTTTCTGTTATTATGAGGAAAGACTTCATTTATTGAAAGCTGAATCAAAGCTTATTTTACCTGCAATTCTGTTTGATTTATCGCACTGTTAATTGTAGTTTTGTTTCTGAAAATTTTTAATGTTAAAATTTTCTTCACACTGCTAGTGAATTTATTATTTTTTACATGTTTATTTAATCTTTATTTAACCACATTACAAGGGTGACGTAGCCAAGAGATCAAGCAGCACACGCCATACCATAATGAAAAACAGGTCAAAAGATCAGAGAAAACAATACATTTAAAAACAAACAAAACAGCCAGGCAATAAGTTAGTAAGAACACAAAATAATACGATTTACAAAATTATAACAAGATTATTGTTTGTGTTAAGTGTAATAACCACGATGCACACTTTAGATTAGATTAGATAGAACGTTGTTGATCCTTTGGGCAGAGCCTTCAGAAAACTGAGGTTCCAAAAGCAGCACAAACGGAATTTACACACTAGAAAATAGCAAAACAATAACTAAAGAAGAAAATCAGTATTGAAAAAACTAGTAAGAAAAGTGTTAGTAGAAACAAAACGTAGCAGGGTGGTAATAATAAAGTAATACTAATAATCAATAGTTCATTTATGTTGTATGTATATATAATGACTGTGAGTGGAGCCTTTGGAAACACACATGCAGGCTGGTCTTCAGGTCTTCTGGTGTCCTGGTCTAAGCAAGGCAGGTTTATTTCTGTAGCACATTTCATGTACAAGACGATTCAAAGTGCTTTACATGAAACATAAAAAGCATAACAGCAGCAATAAAAAGTACAGGCATGTAATAAAACAAAAAAAAAACAGTCCATAAACAGATAAAAGCTTTAAGCTTAAAAGAAACGGTGCAGATCTGAACTGATGAATGCGAACTCGGTTCAAACGCAGCTGAGAACAGGTGGGTCTGGAACCGGGGTTTAAATCAGCTGAGTGTTTCAGCTGATCTGAGGCTCACGGGAGTCGGTTCCGGACTCGTGGAGCATCGAAGCTGAACGCAGCTGCTCCGCGACTGGTTCGGACTCTGGGAACCGACAGTGCGGCGGTGCCGGTCTTGCGGTCCGGCTCTGCCACGCAGGCCTCTTCCTGCCTCTGCGGACCGGGCCCTCTGACCCCTGCTCTGCCTCTCCTCCTTCCTCAGGGCACGTCTCGTCCCCCAGCCCCCACATCCTCCCCACCGTGCTGGTCCTGTCGCTGCTGCTGCTCATCATCGCGCTGCTCGCCTGGTACTTCCTCAGGTAAAACACTCGCCGCTCTCACCTCACCCACACCCCCTCCCCCACCTCCTCTTGGCCCAGAGCCAGACTCGAGGGCAGGGCTAAGGGTGACAAACACTTCCTCCTTTAGTCACTGAGGCGGAGCCCGGTCAGGAAGCGCTTGTACCGACTCCCTCCCATGCTCGTCTCAGTGAGAACAGTCTGACTGTGACAGTGGATGAAGTCGGAGTCCACAACCCATCGGATAGGAGAGCTGTGTCTGGGAGGTTTTAGCTAATGAGAAAGAACAGCTTCTCAAGCTTCAGATGGTACAGCCGGCAGACTTTTCCTCATCATTCAGGACTTTTGATTTGACCAGTTTTGTGTGGTTTTAATCCTCGTCTTTTCAACAGGTTAAAAAACCAGAGAAAAGCAGTCGTCACAACAGTTGACAAGAAGATACCGAATGGCATCCTGGAGGAACAAGGTAACATTGTTTAAGCTGCATAGAAAAATGATGTGAAACTGAAAGAGGTTCAGAAAACGGAGCAGATTCTGCCAGTATGAGGTGCAGAGTGTGTTTAGTTCAGTAGCTGCAGGTTCTGCGGTTATATGTAACTTCCTGTGGTTATTGTTGTGTTGAAGAATAAAAGTGTTATCTCTACCTCTGCATCGTTTTCACACTATAAACTTAGAGCCTATTACTGGCTCTGCTGTCTGCACTGTGGGTTCCAACATGATAATCACATTTATAGGCTCATTTATGGTAGTTATGGGGTTTTAATGACCCGTAAATGTGCTATACTTCTCATTTGTTATGATGAATACAATGGGATCTAAATGAAAATAATGGATAAGATACTTATCTGGTAGTAAAAGTTCTAATACCAGACTGAAAATAGTCACTTTACTTGACTTAAAACAGAATTATTATGCTCAAAGTAAAAAATCAGTGTTCAGTTTCAGATTATATACAATGTTTTTGATTGTTTTTGCTAACGTACAAGTTAAAAGTTGAGCTATTTTAGTGCATCAGAGCTTTATATGTTTGTCCCGTGAGAGTCACACGTCACTAAAAAGTCAACAGTTTTCAGCTTTGTCGATGCATTTCTACATAAATCTGATAGTTTAACCAAAGGAGGTGGTGAGTTTTACACTTGATCCATTTAGAAACAATTGATCTGTTAGTTTAAACTGTAAAGATCCAAACATTCAATAAACAATAACAATAAAATTAACAAAAATGAATAAAAAAAAATGTACAAAATAATGACTAACGTGGCAAAAATGCAAAAAAATTGACTAAAATGGAGTAAAAAAAATCCAAAATAACCAACAAAATGAATAAAAAGCCAAAGTAATCAATTAATTGAACAAAAATGAATAATTACTTAACAAAATAATAAGCAGCAACTGTAGAAAAAATAATGAACCCATGTAGTTTGATAAATGATAGTGGATGGAGACACTTGGTTTATGTTCAGTTAATGATAGATTTGACTGAAAAAGTCCGTTTTTGTTGAGTTTTCTCTGTTTCTGAAATATTTTGTATTACTTTTTTCTTTAAATTTACTGTGAGCTTCATGATCAGTGAATTAAATATAGGAAAATACGTGAATAAAACACAAAATAAAGAGGATGATATTATAATAAATGGTGATAAATCACTTAAGAAAGGTTAAATAGAGAGAAATATTCATTTGGGAACTGACACAAAAGTACCACTGGGTCTTTATGGGTTAATTTTTGGAGAAATGTGGGGATGAAAAACTAATCTGAAAAGGACCTAAAACTGTCAAAGTGGAGCAAAAAGTGCAACACTTTTCTCCTTTGCTGCAGAAAGTTGCATTCAATTTGTACTGAAATAAAACCCGATGAATTGATTGCATCATCTTTTAAAGCTTCAACAGACTGGAACTGTAAAACATGACAGCATTTTTAGCATAATAAGTTCCTGTTTTCTCAAGGAAATGGTTAAAAGGTGTGTTAGGTTTACAGTAACAGTGTTTGTTTTCACCATGTGCTGTTTGTGATCTCGTGTGTGTTGTGTTTTAGACTTCGGATACAGTACTGAGTCGTTATACACCATTGTACCACCAGGTCAGGTATCCAGGGTGGCGGAACCAGGAGCTCATCTTACTAACACTTATGCTTATGCTGCCTTCAAGTGCTGTCGGGAAGATACTGAAACTTTCCAAATGCCAATATGAAATTAGGAGTGTGTTGTGTTCAAGTGCTTTTGTTGTTGTAGGTACAGGAAAAATGGCTGACGCACAATTTATCAACAAAATAATATATACATTTGTAACATCAAATATAAAGAGGAAAAAAAGCAGTATTTATAAAATTGTAGGTTTAAATTTAAATATGATGAACATATTTACAATGCATTTGCACTTTGGATGTGTTAATTCATGTATTACACTTTTTTTTTTTTTGCAAACTGTTGATGCTGTAAATGTGCCAAATCATCGGCCGACAGCAATAGACTTTTTAATGAACGTTTACACGCCTGTAATTAGTTTAAAATCTATTATTTTGTGGAATTGACTAGTTTTAGTTTAGTTATTGCATAAGTTTTTCAGGTATGATGAGGAAAGACTTGATTAATTGAAGCCTGAAAAGCTAATAATGAAAAAATATGTGGCATCAAATATGACTTTGTTTTTAAAGATGTTTTACAAGAAACAGCAACTTTCTTGACTTGTAAAATCATATTTTAAGCTGTAAAATGTGTGTAAATGATGCAAAAATCACTGAAACCACTGGAAGGGGCGGGGCTTAAGCGTTACACAGTCATTTTATTCTTATACATTCATGAAATGTTAACACTGACAATGAGCACCTGAAGCTGCAACAACAAAGCTGATTTTTCCTGCATATTTCACTGTAAAATGTAGTTTAGTTCCTGCTGAAGTCAAACCTGACTCATTTGTTGCATCATCTTTAAACCTTTAACAGACTGAAAACAGTTTTGGACGCGTTAATTCATCTGCTACAGCATTTTTTTGTAATTTTTTTAAAAAAATTAGCAAATTGTGTTATGCCATAAATGTGCAAAATCATCGGCTAACAGCAGCAGAACATTAATAAAAACAGTTTAGCGTGAATCCTCGCTGCTCTCTGCCGTGTCAAAGTTCAGTTCTCCAGTGGAAAATACAGTGTAAGGGGTCCGTATCTAGTATTTCTCATAATTCCCATGGCACATGAAGGCAGCATTAGTCCAACCTGTACGTGTGACATGTTTACCTCTAACCCAGTGCATAGTGGGATTTCTATTCTTACTCAGATTTCACGGTTTCTGTGGAAAATCCTTGATGTGGGGGGCTGTGAGTGGGTTTCCTGCGGGGCTCGTGTGGTTCTTTAACCTCTGCTGATGTTTGGTGATTATTCATCCAATAATTACACGCCTCTGTTTGTTTATTTACGATGGAAACATTGACAAAACTCACCCACACAAAGGATAAACTGAGTCATTTTAGGCCTAATTTTGTTAGAACAGTTTGATGATCCATTAAAACCCAAACCCAATCCTGTTTGTGCGCTTCAGTTAAACACTTTCACTAAAAGTTCTGTTCGGTTCTGCCCGACAGAACAACAGACGGTGGTCCTTCTGCCCAGATCCCCCTCGGCCTCCAAGACCTACTTCCCCATCCCCGTGGACCACCTGGAGGAGGAGTACCGGCTCCGCTCGGCCGACGACGGAAAACTCTTCAGGGAGGAGTACAATGTAAGCACCCCTGGTCCGGTCCGGTCCGGTCCATGAGGCCGAGTTAAGAGGCGGTCATTAAAGCGGCTGCATAAGCGCTGTTTACACTGATGGTGTGAGGTTAAAGCAGAGCACACATGTGGTTTACACGTTTAATCACACCATGAAAACATGTGTTCAGTAACTAGATTTTTACTGAACGAGTTTTACTGCGGTTCAAAACACGGATAAGAGCCAAAGATTCATTATTGACAATTCACTACGTGCACAGAACATACCGAGAATTGAGATACTGTTTATCGCTCAGCTTGTTAAATGTTTTTTGTTTTTTTTTTTTTTATAAAGAGGTAAAAATCGAATAGAATAGAATGTCTTTATTGTCATTGTGCAGGTACAACCCTCTTTAGGTTCCTTTATTAGTATAAATACAGAAAATATATAAAAGAAAAACCCAGGATGGCATAAATATGTGAAAAAGTGTCACTGGAAGTATTAATGAAAAAAAAACAAACAAAAAAACATAAACACTTAAGACAACATTTAGCAGTAGCACACTTGTATTAGTGTCCGGCTGTGCTCAGCGCAGTAGGATAGTAACTGTTTAATTAATAATAAGCGATATAAAGAATAAACTGCAGCAGAATACAGAGTGTACGTGTCAGTGTGTTTACAGTGTTAGCAGCAGAGTAATAGAGTACTGGTTCTGAAGTAATGAGGTGCATGATGGGACCAAACAGCAGCAGATATGACTGTGGTGCACTGTGTAGATGAGACTAAACCTACGTGTTGACTTCAGTCTGCGTTGCACTTTGTGGAGTGACTTTTTTCAGTAAATGTTCTTCTCAGAATAGCCGTTACTATCATTGTGTGTGCAATGAAATTAGAAGTGCTACTTCAGTCGGTGCAAATAACGTGACGATAAAAAAAAAAAAATACGAAAGAAAATAAGAATAAAGCAGATGTAAAAATACTAGAAAGTAAAAGGAAACTTAAATATAAAATGTAACTTTTCCACAGTTATGAAAGTCTATAAAAATAGTGCATTTATGTTTGAAATACTACTGAATAAATATTACATTGTTATTGAAAGAACAAAGAATTCTGCAGAGGATTATTGCACAACTTACCTTTAGTTACAAACTCAATGTCTTTTACTCTTAAATGTTTTATACTCAGATGTATTTTACACTCCCATCACCACCAGTGCCCCATCTCCCTAATATTTATAATAATTAGATTTTTCTTAATTAGTTTATTATTTTTTGTTTGTTTTCTCGATTAGAATGCTCATTTTTTTGTTTATTTTCTTGACTGTTGGGTCGTTTTTGGTTTGTTACTTGATTATTTGGTTCTTTTTCATTAGTTTTCTTGATGGTTTTGTTCTTTTTTGTTTGTTTTGCTTATTTTTTTTTATTATTATTTTGTTGAATTAATGTTGGTAGAACAGTGAAAAACACAACATTAAATCGACATGAACAGAAAACCTATAATTTTCATTCTCATACATGTTATCTTTTACACTTTAATACACATATAAATGGTTTGACATTGTTTTACTCCATAATAGGTTCTGGTAGTTTGTAGTTTTGAGATAAAGACGTTTCTATATGATGCTGTTTCTGGCTGTTAGTCACAATGATGAGATAAATTCACAATAACCATAAAAGGAGATTTCCCAAAGCACTTTTGGACAGAAATGATGACAGAGATGATCATAATGATCAATCTGATGACTAATGTCTTGTGACAAATAACAAAATACATGTATTTTCAGTGGATTTGTCCTCGGCTCAGATTTTATGCATTAAAAACTACAAATCTGCGCCATTATTGGCATAATCGGCGGAATAAGACACAAAAGTGGGTTTTCTTACAGCTGCAGTTTAAGAATCCCTTAAATTCAGGACGAGAACGTATTTAGCAGGTGATGCCAGACTATATACAGACCAGGAAAATCTCTAAAAGTGGATTTAAAGGGATTTCCCTAAAGTCAGGTGTTCACACGTTAAGATCAGAACATGAATAATAAGGAAATTCCTGAACCAGAACATAGTCCGTGTGAGAATAAACTACTGGAATATAGTTAAACGGGCTCATTATATTCACTGCAGACTCATTTATTTATCATTTTCTCATTTAATATATTAATTGTTTGAGCCACAGTATAAAACGTTATAAACGTTTACAGTCATAAGAGGAAGAAAACCAAAGAAAGCGGAAGATATCAAATTATTAAAGGCTCAACGTAAACCTTTTTTAGTTTACAGTAACTGAATTAAATAATTGTTGCCGTTGTACTTAAATACAACAGTAAATGCAGCTTTAGGAACAATTATTAGACAAAAAAATGAGTCAAATCTGGCAAAACGCACATGAAATGGTAAACATTTAATCAAGAAATAATCTGTTAAACTGAGAAAAACAACAGCATTTACATTAAGAACATCTGGAAACAATACACCATTACAATAAAAAAAGAGAATTTGTTTGTTTTTCTTGATTATTTTGTTATTCTTGGTTGTTTTTCTTAAATATTTTACTCATTTTTGGTTTGTTTTCTTGATTATTCGGTCC
>JAPQRP010000013.1:30306817-30344517 GCA_037367295.1 Apogon hyalosoma
GAAATAGAGTTGAAGATGGAGCTGTGGAGTTGAATGAATGAAGAATTCAGAGCCAAGCAGAGCATTTACAGTTTATAGAGAAAGGCTGGAAAAAGAAGAATTTCATTTAAAAATAAAAAAAAAGCAAAATATCACTCCTTTAAGGGACTTCAAACAAAAACTCCAAGCCTTAGGCCAGAATAAGTCTGTAAAACCAGTCAAAAATAAACATAAAAATACAGCAGGGAGGGTTGAACAAAGAAGAATCACAACACTGATACTGAGCAGTGATATAGAAGTAACAGCATTACAGGTCAAGGTTCAAAGGTCAGGAGAGTCTGTGATAATGGGCAGTTCTAAGCAGCAAAGTGGGATTTATAGCCATATATCAATGAAGTATTAAAACAGAACACATTTGCAGTCTGCGTCTTCACAAAGCTCGTCTATATGCTGCCTATTGATTTCACAGTGTGTAAAAAAACCTGTCAATGCTTAAAATCTAAACCTAAAACCACCCCGAGTCCAGAAAAATAACAAGTCTGATTCAAAACAGACGAGTTTAGACGACCTCTGGGAGCCACAACCCCACCCGCTTTAGCCTCAAAACTCAAACGGTTGCAGCCTCCAGTTCCTGGTCATCCCTCTTTTTGACATTCATACGACTTTATCCGGATTTTTATGGCGTCTCCACCTTGTCTTATGTAACTCTGTTTTCTCTGGGGTGAAGGGGGGGGGTTCCCTTTATGAGGAACCCTGCCTCTAGCTCCGTCTCCTCCTGATATGAGCAAAAGTGACCCTGAACTGAACACCCACACTTTTATTTCACTAGAAAATCTCACAACACGGGTTAACCCTTTATCGTGCAAGTAATCGGATTAATCATGATGATGGATGACTCCATGTTAATGTGTTAATTCAGGCAGCCCTAGATTGAACACATGACCATCTGCAGATTTCCCACTGAGGCTCATCGTTTTGCAGAGGCTCAACTGTTATTCTAGTTTTGAAGAAAGCTGCAGATTCTGTTTGCGTACAACAAAACGATCTGGTTCTATTCAACAGTATTTGGCTTCTTTTTAGTAGCCGTTCTTGCAGTGTGTAAACTTGTCGTGTGTTTTTTTTCGTTGACAGATGATCATTCCAGAGTGGTGTTGACTCAGCTGGATGGAAATCCCTGTTCAGACTACGTGAATGCGTCGTACATTGATGTGAGTATGATCACAGCCTCAGCTCAACATTAATTAGCCTCTAAAACTGCAAAGTAAACACGACTAATTACCGTCTCTCCTACTGTGATTTTCTTTTACAAATGAACCTTTTGATCTAACAGGGTTACACGGAAAAGAACAAATTCATAGCGGCACAAGGTAAGAGACGCCGCAGTAGAGAACGACATCCATAATCAGCTTAACTCAGTGAAAGACGTGATCATATCTTTGTCCTTCAGGTCCAAAAGAAGACACAGTCGCAGATTTCTGGAGGATGATATGGGAACAGAAAGTAGCAACTGTTGTCATGCTGACGAATTTGAAAGAAAGGAAAGAAGTGAGTGATTTATTTATTTTTATTCCATAAAAGCCTCATCTATCAGCGAGTCGGTACCAGGTTCAGGTGTTCAGAGCCAATTTTCTCCTCTAAATTAAAACTCCACCTTGGCCTTTGTAGTTAACTGACCACCCCCAAAAGAAACACACTATTGTTCTTGGTTAAAGGTGATTTTACGCTCTGTATTTAACTGTTCATTTCACACCTGTGTCATCTGTTTCATCTGCACACGATTCCTCCATTTGGACCAGAGCGCCTTCACTGAACAAGGTCTAAAACGATCAATAGACGCAGACCATTTAAATCAGCGCGTGTACTGGTTAAAATCGATGGTATATAATGTGTAATAAAGTCCTTTGAGGCGGAGTCATTATCACCCTCCGAGGTTTTCTATTAAGAGGTTTCGCCCTCTCTTTTACACTAATCTGGACCGACTGCCTGTGAAATTAAACCATGGGCCCTTTTGTCAAGTTCACCTTTTGCACAGTGAAGGATTCATCTCAGTTAAAACACTGAAATACGTCCACTAAGACATAATGTGGCTGAAAGATGCACAAGATAAATAATGTTAGGACTTTATGGATATTAAAGTTTAACAAGAGTGAGGATTTTCTGTTTTATCTGATACTAAACTTCATATTGAACTCGTCAAAGCTATGGACAATTTATATTTGTCAATTGTTTTCTCGCCGTAGTAACTGAAGACAAAATATAGTAGGAAAAAAAACTTTATTTATTAAAAAATACATGCAATATATGACTGGAGAAACACGTTCATAATTAATATATTACAAGAAACAAACAGGACGTATTTGGATTTGTCTTTACAGAGGAATAATTGTAATTTTGCAGTTTAAGCATTTCTCTCGATTTTCAGAAAGGGAAAATCTCAATTAATTGAATTAGTTTGATATATTGCACAAGCTGAGCAATCTATCAAAGATACCAGTGTCTAAAATTTCAAGTGACTTTGAACTTTTTATAGTCACAAAAACTAAAAATGTGAGTTATGTGTGTTTCCATAGACAAGTTTACAGCAAATAACCTAGTGTGTAAATCTGCGAAACAGTGGTTTATGTAGGTAAAATTACACAGACTGAATACTGTGTTGGTGTTTTACATCAGATAAATAATTCGGTGTCATGAATATTTGCAAGTTTTCGTGTTTTGCGCAAACAGCTGTTCAAGTCAAAGGATCAATGACGTGAGTTTATGGTTTTTCCAGTTTACTCTTGGGCTAAAAAGGCAACTAGCATTAAAAAAAATAAAAAAAACAAGTTTGCAGTTTTTCATTGTCTTTTGCAAATCTTCAAAATATGCATTAAATACATTTTAAGGAAACACACCTAAAATGTTTAATAATAAAGTGTAAATGCTGAAAAATCCAAATTAATCACACAGTTGTCATTTTTTTTAATAATTCTCTTACTTTAACATATAATTGTTTACATGCGTATCTGTACCCACCTATAACCGGGTGTGAATCTGATCCTTTCCTCGTCGTTCCCTCCAGGACAAGTGTTACCAGTACTGGCCAGACCAGGGCTGTTGGACGTATGGGAACGTGAGGGTGGCAGTAGAAGACTTCACTGTCCTGGTCGACTACACCATCCGCAAGTTCTGCATACAATATGTGAGTTTCAGAGAGCATTCATCTACTTCTTATTTACTGAAAAGTGCAAATTCGATAGTGGTGATATGTACAGGGTGCCTGAAGATCCTTAAAGTCTTAAATTAGGCCTTAATTACCCTTAAAATTGATAATTAATCCTTAAATCTGACACTTAAAGGATGCAAATGGTATCAGTATATTTGCTTTTTAATTCTTTGTACAGAATTAGCCAAATGCGTACAAGTGGAAATGTAACACTAGTGGATTGAAACAGGGTTCAGACAATAACTACAAGGCCTGTTATTAACATGAAGGAAAGGTCTGACATTTGACCAAAGATGCCTTGAAACATGTCCTGAAAGGTCATACAGTTGGCTTCAGACCTGCAGATACACATAACATGTCTTTAACCCTTTTGTTCAGACAATGACATTTATTGCCTTTTCTGACATTTTAGACCAGGTTTCGTATGACACTAAATACCGTCACCTCATTTATTGCGTTTTAATACATATTTCCTCTATTTTTTGTTGAATCTTAAGAAAAGGGACAAATGAGTCCTGTTGTACTGTTATTTATGTGAATGTGAGGTCTGAAATTTGACCAGACATGTCTAAATATGTCCTTAAAGGTCATACATTTGGCTTCAAACCTGCAGATACACGTAACACGTCTTTAACCGTCTCGAGATTGATTGCGTTCATTTTCTGATGTTTTACACCAGTTATACAACGTTTCTTATGCTTTAGGCTGTTTTTTGTCATGTGAACAGAGGCCACACTAAATACTGAGACATAATTTTGTACATTTTTATAAGATGTGACTTTATCACACTGTGGGGAAATTTCACAGTTAACAGCAGCAACATACAACAAGCAAGTGTAAAGCAAAAGACAGGTAGGAAAAAAAAGGTATTTATATGAATACAGAATTAAAATTAAATATTATTTACATTTTTATGCATTAACATTGTGGGTGTGATATGAGGGGTGGGGGTTTACTGTGAGCTGTTATATATTCTGATGGCTGCAAACCAACAGATATAATGTATTTACACAACTTCAGCCGAGCAGTTACTAACTTCTCAGCTGTTATACATTCCAGTATCTTCTGAACAAAACCTTGCTGTGGGGCAGATGAATGTGAATCCAAAATATCAAATAAAGCCACAGAATCGTTCATACTGGTTTCCCCAGAGGCCAGATTTGAACCAGTTGTCTTTAAACCTGCTGTGCACATGTTGTAAATATTTGTTTGTCTTGCCTGTAGCAGGCTAGCGATGCTGCCAAGACTCCCCGGCTGGTGACACAGCTTCACTTCACCAGCTGGCCAGACTTCGGCGTTCCCTTCTCCCCCATCGGTATGCTCAAGTTCCTCAAGAAAGTCAAGGCGGTCAACCCTCCCTTCTCTGGGCCCATTGTTGTCCACTGCAGGTACGAGAGCACAGTTCGTATGAGCGTTTATTGTTGTTTTTGTTCACACGTTTCTGTCATTTCTAGTGCTTTTGACGTGCCTTTTAATGTTTTTAATCATGTTCTTAGTCTCTATGGTGACAATTACATATTTTGGGGTAAATATTGTCTTTGTGAGTCTGTGGCTGGAAACATTTACAGCTGCGCGAGTGTGACTAGAGTGATGCGTCTGTTTACGAGCACACATGTCCCTTTGTTTCACCAGTACTGTTTATTACCACGGAAGTGTCAGCTAAGGATTGTGGGTCGTCCCGTCTGTGTTTTGTGTATCCGCAGCGCCGGTGTCGGAAGGACGGGAACATTCATCGTAATTGATGCCATGATAGACATGATGCACGCGGAACAGAAAGTTGATGTGTTTGGCTTTGTCTCCAAGATACGGGAACAGCGATCGCAGCTCATTCAGACAGATGTGAGTCAGACATGACACAAGTGATTGGTCACATTCACTATGTGGACAAAAGTATGTGGACGCGTTGAATCCAGGTATTTCTTTTCTAACAGGGGTCTGGGATACAAAACGGTAATGATAAATGTCAGAATATAGTTTGATATTGGGATAAATATCATTGCATTGGTTAGTTTGGTTTAAATTATCCTTGTTTCCAAAATGCCTCAGAGAACTTTTTACTTTTTTTTTTTTTTTTCGCATGCATGACTATGATTTTAAATGTTCTACATCTAACTTTAAAACACTTTTCATGCTCTGACTAAATAATAATTTCCTACCACAACTAACCGTCTACTTTCTTCACTTCTCACTTAAGAAGAGAAATCTCCCATTAAACTTTAAGGAAATATTGATGAAAAAAAAATCAATGTTGAGAGAAATTAAATAAAAACTATTTAAGGCATTTTGGAAGCAAAGATAATTTAAACCAATGCAATGATATTTATCCTGATATAAAACTATATTATGACATTTGTTAGAAAAGAAAGACCTGAATTCAAAGTGTCCTGTGAATTGACACGTCACAGTTAATTTTAAGCTTCCTGACATGTTCCCCTTTATACTGTCTGCATTATTCCTCTTAATAAACAGACCGTCTAGTACAGTGTGTGTATTCATCTGTTCATGTTTTCTTACCCCAGATGCAGTACTCCTTCATCTACCAGGCCCTTCTTGAATACTACCTCTATGGAGATACGGAGCTGGATGTGTCGTCTCTGGAAGGACATCTCCACAAACTGCACAACACTTTTGCAAACGGTGATCGGGTCGGCCTGGAAGAGGAGTTTAAAGTAAGAACTCACTGAGCCCATTCACATGACCGGTTAAGTCAGAGAATATCAAACTAGCAGTAAAAACGATTTAGATGATTTTTGTCGTTTCCGTCAAATTTGCCTTCAGTGGCAGTTTAATGCTAATGTGCTAATGCTAATACAAGGTGCTGTGTGTATAATGATGGGTAAAAGGCAGACAAACCCTACAGTGATAATTAAGTGACCTTTAACCTTAAATTTAACAATTATGAGCTGAAGTCTAATTAAGCCTCGCAACTGGGTCTTATTAACATTCAGTGAGTCTGTTTACATGGCTATAAAAATCCAATTACTGGGAGTAATCAGACCTGTTGCGTTTACATGCACTTCAGAAATGCGATAATTGGAAAACTGGTTTAGACATTTGAGTCCATCACTGGATTTTTTTCAGAGCATGTACGTGCATAGTGAAAGATTCAAACTTCATGTTATTGCCTTCTGTTCACGTTTTCTTCATCAACTTTTTTTAAATGCATGCACAAATGTAAAAGAACTACATAAATTAGATTAACAGGAGTACACGCACAAAAACATCGGAATATTGGGGAGAAGTCCAGGTGTGTTGATCTGATTTCTCCGTAATACTCTGACATTTTTGTGCACGTGTACCCATTAATCAGATTTTTTTTTTACTTCTTATAAATCTGTGCATGTGCCAAAACAATTCAGTTGTAGAAATTGGCTGAGTCAAACATGACCAGAAGACAAGAACAGGAAGTTTGAGTCTACCATCTCAGTGTATGTACACACTCTGAAATGTCTAAACTGCTTTTTTCCTGATTATTACATTTCTGAAGTGCATTTAAATGTGTCAGATGTGATTACATGACCATAAAAATCTGTTAACTGGGAGTAAACAGGCACAGTGTCTGCAGTATACAGGGTTTTCGATTGTTTTTGGCGGATACATGGTTCTGGAGGGAAAAAAAAGTATGATGTACAATTATTTAGAAACATTTTGGGCCATTTTAATTATATATGTGCGCACAATTTAGGAAAAGTGTCCAAAAACATCCTGAATTGCACCAGGAACAACCCACAATACCATCACATCTGGAAAAATCATTTAAGTCTGATCGTTTCGATCCGCTCTGTATTGTTTTACATGAATTTGGCTCATGTGGGGGTTAAAAAGGCTTGAATATGGCACCTGTTTATAATCCTGCAATAAAAGGTGAAATTTTAATCAACACACGTTTAACTTCCACTGTTACAATCAGTGTGATTTAGATCAGCAGAAGACACTGCTTGATTAACTATAATCATACGTCACTTTGCATAAACTAATCAGAGCAGCAAAATGTCACGAGGGAAAAAACCCAACGCAATAAAACAGGGACTAACAAATCTTATGTGAAGCCTCGCATCAACAAGCTTCACCAGGGGTAAATTACGCACCCTGGCTGGAAACATCCTGAACTGTATACACGACTTATTTACTGCAAAACCGGCTCATACTTTACTCCTGAGAACGAAAAACAGATTCACAATATGACAAACGTTTACCTCTGGAATTCATTTCACAGTCATATTTATTACAATTGCGATTCCACCTCTGGGCTTTACCCTCTGAGGGCACCTTTTAATGCTTGTAGAACCACCTAAAACACAAACAAATGTATAAATAACCCATCACTGGAGGCTACTTATGCACAGAGATGACTGTAAATAAGAATATCCAAACAGAATATGACCTGTTTTGTATGAAATTTAGTCAAAAAACATCATGTAAACTTGGTATTATCTCTGAAAAGTCAATGAAATAATACTCTTTTCTAATGCATTTTTAACTAACCTTTCTATCCAATTTCTCCTCAGAAACTGACAAACATGCGAATAATGAAGGAGAACATGAGAACAGGGAACCTTCCTGCAAATATGAAGAAAAACCGAGTGCTGCAAATTATTCCATGTAAGAAACAACCGTGTAATATTTGCCACTTTGGTCTTTTTGTACACGTTGAACTGCGCATGTGTTTATGAGCTCTGCCGTCAACGGTTCCTGAGGCATTTCCTGCTCTTATTCCCATTTCAGATGACTTCAACAGAGTCATTATGTCCATGCGCAGAGGTCAGGAGTTCACAGATTACATCAATGCGTCGTTTATAGATGTAAGCACTTTTACTACCTCCTGTCTGGAATAGAGTTCCTTACGTTTTGCTGCCAACCACTAAAAGCTTTACAATGCTCTGTTGTTTCATGTCAGGGCTACAGGCAAAAGGACTACTTCATCGCCACCCAGGGTCCGCTGCCTCACACAGTGGAGGATTTCTGGAGGATGGTGTGGGAGTGGAAATGTCACTCTATTGTCATGCTCACTGAGCTCCAGGAGAGGGAGCAGGTAGGTCATAAAATGGGATGAACGCATGGAAACGGGGGATAACTGATCATGCGCTGGAAAAAATCTAAATCTGACCAAGTGTATTCTTCTCACTTCTAGTCCAAATATCTCATCACACTTAAAATAAGACAGAATCACCTAAAGAGGAACTTTTCAGTGAGATATAAGAACTGATTTTTAGACAATAGATCTGGAAAATCTTATTTCAAGAAATCTCACCGAGATAATTTTCACTTGTTCCATTGGCAGAGTCCCCCCCCCCTTAATTCAAGCAAAAAAAACAATCTGCCAATGGAACAAGTGAAAATTATCTCTAAGATTTCAGGTCTATTGTCTATAAATCAATTATTATATGTTACTCTTTAGGTGATTCTGTCTTTTTTTAGGTGTGATGAGATATTTGGACTAGAAATGAGAAAAATACACTTGGTAAGATTTAGATTTTTTCCAGTGTATAAACACATAATGATTTCCTAACGGGCTGTATTGGACTGAATTAGCTCCTAGATTACATTTTGCACACACTTAAGTTTGTTTTTACACTGTCTTTGCTCACAGGACAAATGCTGCCAATACTGGCCCACAGAGGACACCGTCACCTATGGAGATTACACAGTGGAGCTGAAGGGAGACACTCTATGCGACACCTTCAGCCTACGAGACCTGGTACTCACCTTTGTCCCGGTAAGTAAATGAACCTCTCACTATCAACACACAGCTCTGTTGCATCTGCACCCTTAAAGGCATAGAGGTAATTATGCAACACTACAAATGTCCTTTCTAAGTCTGTTTATATAATAGTTTCACAGTTTATGTACATTTACATACATGTGCATGCTTACTGTCTACTGTCAAAAAGTAAACCCAACTGTATTATAAACCTAATAGTAGGAAATTGAGCGTTGTTTTACTTTTTTACATGATGTTTTTGATTCATTTTACAGCTGTAGACGTTCAAGGTTTAGCTCATTTAACCGACTTTTTAAACTGTTGGTAGTTTATTCCACAGTGTGCATCGTAACGTGTAAGATCTTCAAGTTTGTAGCATCGATAAAAAGTCTTTTCTTAAAAAAAAAGAGGCTTGATTTAACTTTGTAACGATGCATTTTCCGAGACTGATCTAATGAAATTGCGTAGTAAGTCATGCCAGTTCTTATGGTATTTGACGTGCTATACCTATGAATTTTTGGCCTTTAGCGCGTCAATTTATGCCCAGATCGGTTCACATAACCTTAAATGTGTGGTATTTTATGTGGCGTGTATATTTACAGGAGTCACGATAAAGTTGCATTTTCCAGTAAATACAGTAGGGTTTCTAAAGAGTTAATTTGGTTTAAGAAGGAACTCACAAAGAAATGCATAAACTGTGAGCGGTCAGACAAATGTAGTGTCTTAAAAGCATAAAATGGAAATACTCGAGTAAAGTATAGACCCCATGGGCCTTAAGATAACCCGAAATTTGTTAAGGAGATGTATAAGGTAAATGCTGTAAAATAACAAACCCTAATGGGTCAAACGGAACCGAAGCAGCTCCTTGAAAGTCTTGTTTCTGCTGTGTGAGGAAGTGTGGCAGGATGTTTAAAGTCATGGAGTGGGAGCTGCCCATCTCACACTGTGTACTCAATTACATTAGACCTACACACCTCTCAGAGGCTCAATAGTACATTTGTCTGTCCCACAGCAGCACCACTACTCATCTACTGTACACTGACTTTGCACCTCCCATTAGGTTTTCACAGAGTTCTACTAAATCATATTTGAATGGTATTGTGATCCCTCATTTGCTTGTGCAT
Organism: Apogon hyalosoma; assembly: GCA_037367295.1. Lineage (NCBI taxonomy): Eukaryota > Metazoa > Chordata > Actinopteri > Kurtiformes > Apogonidae > Apogon > Apogon hyalosoma. Next base: position 30,316,824 of record JAPQRP010000013.1, read on the forward strand.
TTCCTCCCATAGGACAAGCAGACGAGGCTGATCAGGCACTTCCACTTCCACGGCTGGCCAGAGATCGGCATCCCAGCTGAAGGGAAAGGCATGATCGACATCATCGCCTCAGTGCAGAAACAGCAGCAGCAGTCTGGGAACCATCCCATCGTTGTACACTGCAGGTACTTGTCAGTCTCCATCGGAGCTGAGCATTAAAGCCGCTGCTGCTAATCTGATGCGGTTTTGTGTTTGATACAGTGCTGGTGCAGGGCGAACAGGTACGTTCATTGCACTGAGCAATATCCTGGAACGAGTCAAGGCAGAGGGTCTGCTGGACGTTTTCCAGACTGTGAAGAGTTTACGCATGCAGAGGCCTCATATGGTCCAAACTGTGGTAAGTACAAGCAAATAATCTAAGAGGGAAACTTCAATAAGTCAAACACACATGACCCCAACATCCACAAAACCTTACAACCAGCCTGTTACAGCGACACTATGTGGAAACACCATCATCTTCTACAACACTGATTCACCAGTAAAACCTATGGAGTTGGATCGATACACTGGGTTTTTGTTTTATTGTTTTTGATGAGTATCTTCAAACTCAATGAATTAAATATAGGAAAAATCTGATTTTCACTGAAAAAGGCCAAATGCAGAGGATAATATTAGGATAAATCTTGTAGGAAAGGTTAAATGTAGACACAAATTAATTTGCTCCACAAAGAGTTCTAGGTCTTAACAGTTAAGTTCCGTTTATGTAGTGCTTCAGAAATAATTATTGGACACTGAGAAATAAAAAGTCAGTATATCATAAATGTGATCTGGGTTTACTTATGTGCAAATGAGCAACAAAAATTTAGCAAAAGACCATCTGATGTTAAAGAAACAATAAATATTCCAAGAGGAGAATATCAAAAAGGCCATTTTGGACTGTTATGAGTTTTTTACAGAATATGGCTTATCATTTCTATATGTTGCTCCCTATACCGTTTCAACAGCATCAGGAGTACAGCTGAATAAATGATGATAAAACTGAGTCCCATAGCATTATAAGAAATCTATACAAAACCAACCATTCAACTACAGTTAATGATATGATCCCATTAAAATATTCACTGTTATTTTTCAGACACAACCACAATCTATCCTTGTATATTGAACTTTCTTAGCAGTATAGACCCAAATTACCGACAGTCTATATAATAATCGGCATCTGCAGTTCAGGACTTGTTTCATGTTCTAGTCCTAAAGCGTCTTCCTTATCTGGAGAAAATGGAAAAGCACTGGCAGTGACTTCAGTCCACTTCCAGAGACGGCACAAACTGAGCCTCAGAGCCAACTTCATGTTCATTTAAAGATAGCAAGGCTTCAGCAGCGGTGATAAGACACCGAGTAGAAGTGGGATATACAGACGGCTGACAAATTCAGGGAAAAAAACAGATGTGGGGGGGCGTTCAAATTGTATGTAGTATCTATGCCAAGGCTCCCTGAAGCAGTCGTCAGCCTGACAACTTACTCAGACACTTAATTTTAGTTTTCCTTTAATGTCGGCCTTGAAAAAAACATACTTTCAGCGTCATGTTTCAGGACGTGCAATGTCATGTACAGAAAACTGAGTAAAAAGGTGCATTAATACGTGCTCCCTGAGGCTTTTCAGGCGGTTGTCAATACAGAATAGTAACAAGTTACACAATGGTTTCTGTGGATGCTTGAGGTGGTTTCATTAACGTTAACAAGTGTTTTTTCAGGTGGCTGCCAACAGAATGGTGCATAGTAGTAATGCTATACGACTGCTACCTTGGGGAGCACTTGTTAAGTTGTTGGAACCACATAAAACACCCACCCATGACTGTTTTCCTTGCTCACAGTATAGACTTACTACTTCACCACTGGAAGCTGTCGGCAACCGCCGGGAAAAGCCCCAGAAACAACCTGAAGCTTTAGCAGTCACTTGACACACACTGTAATATTCTTATTTCCCCATCGCACAAGCGGCGAAGGCAATAACCATGGAAGAGTGAACGTTTGTAGTAGAAAAAAAGCTGAATGAGAAATCAACCAATCTTTCAACTTAAAACTATTTATCAGTAAATATGAGACTCAACATCAAACTACCAATAAAAACAATACAGCAGCGGGGAAAAAAAATTAGTTGAAGTCGGACCAGTAATTTAATCTAATGTCCTTCTCATTATGCATTAATCTGTTTTTTGTCCGTTAACGCCGCTACGACCCCGAAGTGACGTCTTCAGACAGTTTTTCACGCAGAAAACCCCAAAATAGTCCGAATATGACGACATAAAACAGACAAAACCAGCTAATTATTCAACTAGAGAAACTGCATTTTTACATTAAAGACCGCAAAAGTCCAACATTAGGCTTATTAGTTTAGTAAAAGTTATTAAGATAGTTACGGAAAAAATTATTAGACCATCAAATAACAATGGTTATTCAATCCAGTCCTAACTCCTGTGTGGATCATGTGACAAACAGAAAAGAAAACATGGAATGAATCAAAGCACTGTTTTTGTCAGTACAATGACATAGATATTGATGGAAGAACTGAAGTGATTTGGGTTATTATCAAGAAAACATGTTAAATGGATAGATATCAGCTCTGAAATTCAAATACTATGAGCTATTTTTGTCCAAACAAATGGACCTTTAGTTGGACCGGGCATTAAAATGAACAACATGAACACGTATAAATGCATGAGGACATTAGAGTATTGGACAGAAATCTAGATGTTTTCTGATGAAGAATATCACATGCTGTTTAATCACTTCATCCCCCTCTCATCACTCTAGATCAGGGTCAATCTGGACCAACTTTTATGTTCTCTGCAAACTGATGGTTAAGTTGCCCCTTACACCAGACCTTCACAACAGCTGTCCTCAGTTCCATCTGTGTTGCTATGGTAACACAATGTGACACTTACAGCAATATACACATTCTGTACACCCTCTTAACCAGAGGAATGTCAGCTTAAAGCTCAGTAAAACACATTTCCAGGCAACAGAACGCAACTTAAACAAGCAAATATGTAAATGAACCCGACAGTCTGAGACCAGCGTATGTCGTGAATAATTTAAAAACAACAGACCAATGAAACAAACGTTGCAGCGCTAAGCTAACACTAAGCAGGTCCAACTGCACCACTATTTATTCTCTGATAAAACTCTGAACAAGACAACGAAAACAGAGCAAAAATAAAGGTCGCATTATGAAGCAATGATTATGAATTTCATCCCATCTTCACAACTCGGTTTTTTATATAAATGACGCTTCTGCTATTCCATTTTTGTGTTCTATTGAAATGATTCCAACAAGAAACAAATGGCGCAGCGTACATGTAACAGGTTAAGAAATGAGAAGCTACTCACTGAATGGGAGTTAAAGCACTGAAACATATTAATCACTGTAGTAATTATTCGCAGGAAGGATCTGAGCTGTTTTTTGGGGGAGTTTTTTTGACGTAAATCCTGTGATATGACTATTTTAAGAAGTTTATTGTGCACAATTTGCGTGTAATGATGACTTTCCCGTAGTTCTTGGTACAACTGACAGCATGAAGCAGTGACAGGAAAAGAAATTCACCAACCCAACTTGTACTCTGTCCTACTTTTCACCTCTTTGTTCTGACTTTATCTCTGCTGAAACATGTTTTCAGCCTGTTACCTAATCTGTCTTTGCCTCTTGTGTTTCCACAGGAACAGTATGACTTCTGCTACAGGGTGGTACAAGACTTTGTCGACATTTTCTCAGACTATGCCAATTTTAAATGATGAGATTTGCCTTAAACATGATTTTTAATGTTGTTTTCTAAAGCTGGTTTGTCGGTTTTATGTGTTTCATTAACTTGGTCAAATGATCTTCTATTTTGCTATGCACTTGTCCTACCATTTACTAAAACCCCATCCTTGCTGTACTATAATGTATGTTAGTGGATGAAAATTGTAAATGAAAAAAGTTAGATTAATAATGTATATTTCACATCATGTATGATAATTAGTTTGTCATTATTATTTCAGTTTTGTTGTATAATACTGTACTTTAAGTGTTTATCTAAATGTTCATTTGGATTGACCATGTAATTATTTTTAAGAGTTGTAGTTAGTGTAAATGTATTTATGTATTGACGACGACATTCCATTTTTGCTTTCGGAGAAGATGACGGGGAATGTTTGGATTGTTGTTTTGTTTTGTTTTTTTCCCGTGTAACAAACATTCTCTCATTTACTGATTGCTTTTTACCTGAGATTAGAGGTGACATTGGACGTACTTTGCATTGTCCTCAAGCTACATTACCCAATCGAGAATGTGATACTCTTTCCAATGGAGAAGAAAAATGCATCACTTAAGCCATATTGCTGATTTTAAGGAGACGCTGGCACTATGTCAAACTATTTGGGGCGGAGGTTTCACAATTAGACGCGTTAAACTGGTTTTTAGTTTCCCAAAAAGCGGTCTACAGCTGCACTGAACGTGGATGTAACTTTAATGGTCTGCCTTCTGTCCGACGATAGCAAAGCCTATTTTTGCTAAAGCGACTGCACATTAAAAAGCACACACACAGCGACTAAGCCTTTTGCTACAAACCTGTAATATTTAAGAACATTTGACTGCTTTGTTTGTATGTACATAAGACTTTTCGTAGATCAGTGCCATACGTTACTCAAGTAAAACAACCCTGAATTGAAGGTTGATAATAAAAAAGGCATAGTTCGATGCAGTAGAAACCGCAACGTACATCCTGTCAGAGTTTCACACAGTTTATCTATTTAAAGCGTAACATACAAATTCTACAATGGAAACCACAACACACTCAAGTGGTGCTTCAGTGCCTGCTTAATGCTAAAAGCAAAAAGCACATCATCTATCAAGGCCATCAGTTACTATCTTTAAGAATCGAGGTTTTTTTTTTTTTTTTGGCTAATTATCAAAGACAAAAACCTGAATGTTTCATATAGAGTATTTAGTGGTAGTTTCATTCGTCGGGAAGTATTTGAATGTCAAAAAGCTTTTCTGTGTTTGACGACGTGTCTGGAAGTGAGTGCAGTAACCCCTTTTCCACCCGGTACTCCAAAATTAAAACCAAACATCGGTAATAAGTAGGTTACAATGTCTTAACGAGATATGTAATTTTTGTCGATGCTCTGTGTAAATAATACATGACAAAGCGTTAACATTGTGAGAGTTGCCGAGCAGCGAAGAACTGTCTAGTGGTGCGTCATTTTGTGTCTGTCTGCGGGAGATGTGAGGTGCAGCGCAAGAAGAAACAGAGATCTAACAAAACAACCCCCAGTCTATTTTCCTGTGGCTTCTTTTCTGCCCATGCCTTCCTTTTAAGAGTACTGGGGAGGGTCTGTTTAGACTGCAGCTCTTTGCCTTCGCTCTCTCTGTGGGTGGTCTATCCCTTTTTGGATTCTAAATATCTTTGAAATGCGAGTTGCAATATTAAATTTATCTGAAAATGCTTTGAGTGTCGGTGGAAGTGCTTTCTTTATACATCTTAGCCAGAGTTTGGACTACAGGGTGCACATATAGAAATAAGAAGCACAAGCAAAAACCTAAGTTAAATGCCATGTCAAGGTCTTTTCAATATCTGTTTATGCTTCAGTTTTGTCATCTGCAAATCTACAAACAAACAAAACAGGCCAGTGACTTCATAGATTTATGTCCTGTCCACACTAACATACATTTTTCTACACAGACAGATGTTTTCACAGACCAACTATATATATATATATATATATATATCTCTATACCAAGTATTCACAAATTTAGGTTTTGATGCCTACAACAATCTCAAAAAAACAAAAACGTCCGAGCAGAGTCAAAATGACACTTTAAAGTTTACAGATTATACAAATCATTGCATCCCATAAGAGCTGCACAGTATATTGTTTGAGCATTGTCAATGCAATGTACGTGTGCCCAGGAGGCAAATGAACTCAACCTGTTCTCATCTAATTTCAGCCGGGGTACCTGACACACACTACGTGCAGCGATCCACCAATCATAATCATTCTTAATCAGTTTGCCAAAGCAGACCACACCCCTGCCCATGGCGTGAGTCGCTGGTAACTACGCAGCGTTTCCACTGCTGCACCACGGCAAAATCTCTGCAACCACACCATTCAGTTGGTTTTTAAAAAAATCATCACCGTCGCATTAAGCAAGTGTTAAGTTTCACTTTCATGGGCAGCACAGACCGCACTGCCCCATACCCCCACAGTAAGTAGGACAGAAGCTGCAGCACAGCCAAAATGATCAACAAATTAAAAAAAAAAATAATAAAGAGAAACATGGGCCAAAATGCCTGAGTGTGACCTAAGGGTTACAAACCGGTACATACAGGGTAATTATCCTGTTGGTGCCTTTGACCCCAGTACTGATGAAGGTCTAGAGTTGGTCTCTGAGCTCCTTCAGTGGCAGCTCACTGCTCCTAATGTGAGCTGATGCTAGGTACTGTGTCTGTAAAACGATGGGTAAAATGCAGAGGATGAATTCCCCTACAGGGATAATAAAGGGAGTTACAGTTCAACCTTTAAAAGTAACACAGTTCTATCAAATACTACAATTATCAGGTGACTGACCATGAAAGGAACTTCCAGAAGCTCATGCCATGTCCACACTACCACAGATATTTGCTACCTCGTTTTATTTTGTCCACACAACAACACAAAAGTGTCTCCAAACATTCAGACAAACCATGTTTGTTATATGTCATGTTCTGGTTCAGGAATTTCCTAAAGGTTTATTCACATTCTCATCTTAAATGTGTGAACACCTGACTTTAGGGAAATCCCTTTAAATCCACTTTTAGAGATTTTCCTGGTCTGTATATAGTCTGACATCACCTGCTAAATAAGCTCTCATGTTGCATTTAAAGCAGCATATGACTAATGTTGCATATTTTATAGTTTTGTTTTTAATGGATAAAGTATGAACCAAGTTGAGGACAAATCCATTGAAGATACATATTTTTTTTGTCAGTTACAAGAGATGAGTTATTAGATTTATCATTACGATCATCTCACTGTCATCATTTCTGTCTAAAAATGTACTGAAATGTCTCTTTTTGTGGTCATCTGAATTTATCTCATCATTGTGACTAACAGCCAAAAATAGCATGGTTTAGAAACATCTTTAATCACAAAACTATGACTGGAAAGTGTCAGTTTCACACCCCGTCCGCACCAATACAGATACTTTTCTCAACAGATATTTTCTTACCCTGTCTCTTAAAATTCTGTCCACATAACATTCATTTTACTAAATATTTCCATCCACACATCAACACTAAGTTGACTCAAGTGTGTCCAAAGTCTCAGACTAGCCATAGTTGTTGTTGTCCAACCTGTGGACATACTACTGGATGTAGCAGACGCAGAAGCTTTAATCTGTCATGAAGGTGAAGCAGCAGCAAGTTCAGTTCTGAACTTAAGTGTTGGTTGTGGTTGTGTATTCTTTACATGATGTGGATTTGTCCAAAACACAGGTCTGGTCAGGTGCTGACCTCGACCTACTGCAGGTCATACGCTGATTTACACACCTGGATTTGATGTTTTAGGTGCAGCTTCATGACATGAGTGACGCCATCATGTTCCGATCTCTATATCTTCCCTGAACACACGGATACACGCAAACCAGAGTTCATTAAATCTACATTTCTGCAACCTAAAACAGTGCTTCTATGTGGACAAGAGGCACAGTAATATCTACATTAGTGTGGACGGACCATATCTTGGCACGGTTCTCTCCAAATAATATAAAAATATAAGGTTAAACTCCAACAACCAAGCCAGATTGTTCCAATTTTTTGCACAAAGATGAGACAATGATGGTCCAAAATTCTGTCAAACTATGTAATTTTTTTCTTATCTAATCCCCAGAGCCTCCATATGCTTAAATCATCTGCAAACTTACAGAAAATGCTGGAATCCAACAACACCTGAGGCCTCTGAAAACCCTGATGGCCCACATAAAGCTTATTGTTGAATAGCGTTTACATTTCAGATTCAAAATGTAAAATCACATTAACCAGTGCCCTAACAGTAATAATGCATAAACAGACATAATTATTCTTAAAACACAATAAAACATACATGAGTAGACCAACAGTTGAGTCGCACCGTTCTTCAAAACCCTAAAAAAAAATAAAAGCCAAACTAATTTAACAGACACTATCAAAGGTTCATCATCTTCACCAGAGGCAGGAATGTGACAAAGACTGTGGTTCAGTCCAGACAACAGCTAACGGCCATTCCATGGAGAAAAATCCAAAGACCTCAAACTAATCGAAAACATTCACAGGAACAAAGACGCTCATGCATCCATCTGTTGCGAAATCCTCACTCAGACTGCGGGCGAGTAGGGAATGTGTCCCATTCATTACAAACATTTACTACAGTTTAAAATAAAAGACGACACTGAAATACTTCAAAGTGCAATGGAAATAATAAAAAGGCTGTGATGGAAATTTGGATTTAGAGCAGCAGGCATTTCACTGACTAATACTGACATATTTCACTTCCCGTCTCAAATCTTCGTCCCTATTAATTCCCGACAAACTATGATCTCGTATCTGTCTAATTTACGACAAGTGAACACGATCGCATCCCGCCCAACGTCCGCCTGCAGGACTAAAACAAAGACTGATGCTGTAAGTTTGTTGACTCTGAACACAATTGGATCCTGGATCTTTAAATATACTCGGCATGCGGTCTTTGTGTGGCTCAATACACCCATGGCTGGAAACTGAATCCTGCAGGATCTCCGACATGGAGGTGCTCAGACAGAAAAAACTGGATTATTTTATGGTCCAAGACAAACAGGAACAAAACAAACAACACCGGTTGGCTCTTAAACTTACCAATGCATCGATAGCTGTCGACACAGTAAAGGTTTACTTGTATTTGTGCTCTCTCTGGCCTCAGCCTGGACAGACCAACATCCTGAACCAGGTCAAGTTCATATCAAAATCAGTCACTACCTTCACCAATGATCAATCTATTCACTAATTAAATACTCCTTAATCTTAGCAGATCCAGACAAAGGTCCTGACTTGACAGTAACATGACATGTAACAGATCTGAAACAGTTATGAGATTAATCAATGACACTGGTCTACTATCTTTTTTACATAAATTATCTGCCTCAGAAATTAAACATGTTAAATCTTACATATTTTAATAAAATTAATTGAAAACAAATTAAAAAGTGCTGGTTAGGTAATGTATAGGATAAAGTGTTATTACACATAAGTTTTTATCATTTGTACAATAGATTTACAAATGTTCCAGTAGATCCTGTAGCTCTGAGACAAACATCCCTTTGAAGTAAAACATATTCTCTCCTTAATTCTCAAAATTTCACCTTTTGACCCAAGGCTATATCTTGGAAACTACAACCAACCTGCATTTTTGACTTAGTATTTCTCTACTGGTGACTCAACCTTGTTAAAGTTTCACTGCTTTTATTCTGTGGATCAATATTATTTTGGTAATAAATCAGCTCGTGTAGTTTATAACTAAAAAGGTTCACATTCTCTGTTTTCAGGTTTTTAAACTATATTTATTTTCAGTTATTCCTCTCTTCTGTGATAGTAAACTGAATATATCTGACTTGTTGATCAAAACAAAACATTCGAGGATAGCATCTTTACTTTGGGACACACTTTTACTTCCTTTTCAGACATTTTATCGACCAAATATTAATCAACACAGTAAAATTATCCTAATTTGTAGCTCTAACGAGTACATAAAGGCTGACAGACAAATAAGGAGGGTTTTCTTGAGCCGGGTCAGTTATAATCAAGGCCAACAGGGGGCAGTGTACATCAGTCTACATATGAATGTGACAAGGATATTAATTACCAAATCCAACTCCATTTAGATGTGATAACTCAAACTCATTTATGATGGTTTTGTACAGATTCAGAACCAACAAAGAGACAGAAGACATTTACAGCCTAATGCACAATAAAATAATATAATGAATAAAGTTAAGGAGGAATATTTCAGATACATAATTTATGCTTGTTCTGTTGTACAGCTCTACAGTTGTGTAATATAACTCTACACTAATACACCCCCAAGCACTAAAGTGATGATCCTGTACAGAATAGAACTGAAACTGCTTCCTGGACAGTAAATGATACAGCAACTCACATGTCAGCATTAAAAACCATGGCTCATTAAAAAGCAATAAAGCCATAAAATTAAACTACTGACTGGACTTTGATAATTTAGTCATGCACCAAACCCTCGTAAAAAAAAAAAATCTGTGTGTTTTTACTACTCATGAGCTACACGCTCCTAAAATAACTGCCTGAGTCATTGTTTGGACAAATATGACTTTTTTTGCTTACATCATAAAATACACAAACACATTTCCCCAATGGAGAAACTCACATTTCCATTGAGACTAGAACATGACCAATCTGAAGACTGCTGGAAACCATGGATGGACTTTATGAACACTAAAAAGGAGCAAAATGTGACACCCACTGTTGTTTAGCTACTATATTACTGTTGTTTTTATTATTATTTTTTATTACTGTTCTGTTATTCAAAAAAAAAAAAAGGGGGGGTAAGAAAACAACAAGTGAAGGGACTGGAAATGCACACAGTAAAATAAATGCACAGATAGATTGTTAAGTTCTTTTCTGAAAAGAAAAGAAGTACAGAAAAACAATATTGCAAAATTCTATACGTGCATTTGAATGTAAAACATGTCAGTTCATAAAAACTTGAATTGAAAAGAATCATCAAATACAAATTTCTGGTTAAGTTTTTTGTGTTTCCTGAAAAATATTTTAAAAAAAAATATATAATAATAATATATATATATTTGTGAGGTAGGTGATATGTACTATTGACAGTACATAGGATTGCAATGAACATTACACATTAGTCATAACCAGCTGTTCCAAAGTGGTAATCTAAACCAACTGATGTGCATTAGAAACTGGACACATGGCAACAAAAACCCCTGATGGGAGGCGACTCTTTCAGGATGGCACACTTGAAGGAATAAGTCCCATTACCTCCAAGATGTGAAAATATTTTAAGTGTTCTGACAACTGTAAATCGACGATAACCAAACTACTTGAAAAGCACACTGAAGAAGACAAAGGGAATCTTGAAAAATCCAGATCATCCTCTTCGTTTTACTTTAACAAACCAGAGGAGCAGCTGCAGTGAGCAAATAACATTAAGATGAACTAAGAAGTATAGAAGGTCCTTTATATCCACTGCCCTCAAACTCTACAACACCTCCGATAATTCAGTCTTATTTTACCGAGTTGATTAAAAAAAAGTGAATTTCCCTCTAGGGATCAATAAAGTTCATCTGTATCTGTGCAGCTCTCTGGGACTCGCCATCCTCAATCATAGTGACACAGGGTGGCATCGTTACAAACTGCAGCACACTTTACACTGAATCTGGGTTTGACTTTATATAGAAAACATGTAACCCAGAAACACACCTCAACCACGACTTAGAGAAAGATCAGGATCAGGGGGATGCGTTTCCATTGACTGTCTGTGTTGTCATTCTCCTTCATTCCACTATCTTCATTTCACTAGAAAGAACAACCTCTGAGCTACAGCTACAAGCTGAAAATGGCAAGTTTTGACAAAGACACATCTTTTTTGTGTGGCAGCATCTCTTGCAGGGATGTAGTCACCAAAACAACTTCTTTCCCAACACTTTTTTTTTTTGCAAAGACACTGTCGCTGCAGAGCAACAAAACGACCCAGATAACCTTTAGCCCAATTCCAGAATGACAGTGGACGGTGCCAAACCTGTCTACAACACTGACAGGGGCTGAATGAACTGTGGAGATAGATGCGGATATGCATGACTAGCCATTGACATACTACGGCACAACAGTTTGTTGAGCAGGAGAATTCTGTAAATCACCCCCTGTGGCCTTTTCATTCACAACATAAAAACAACGACATGGGCTACTTCCAGACTGCAGGCAAATCTGACCCAAATCAGATTTTTTTGCCCATATGTGACCTGTATCCGATCTGTTAAAGACACTTTGAACAGCACCAATCAGTTTTCAAATCCGACCCAGCCCCCTTTCATAGGTGGTCCTGAATCTGATACATATCTGATATTTTGCAATTCGACTTCAGTCTGAATGGCCAGGGTGCATTTATTGCGTCATTCATTGAAACGTGACAAACGTCTGCATCCCAGGAGGTACAATTACAAATCCTACTATGGTCACGCCTGGGTCCACTGCACTCTGTTTCTGATTGGTTGAGTTAGGGTTAACGGTGAGGGTTAGTTGAGTGTTGCCGCTGTGGATGATGTACAGCAGCTCAACCAATCAGAGGCAGAGTGTGGCAGGCCCTGGCATGGCCATAGTAGTAAACTCGCTCCCAGGAAGAGGAGGAGAAGCGGCGGGAAAAACATATTTATTTCCATAAACACAGTGCGCATCTGTGTGGTCACCTATTACACCAGGACCTGTTTTGCGCATGCAGGTCACTTCAGGGTCACATACAGTTCATATTCAAAACTGATAGAAGTCACATTTAATGTCTAATATGAACAAGCACAAAAAAAAAAAATTAATTTCACTAAAAAATCCGAATTATGTATTAAGACATGCCATGAAAAACACATTTTCTGCTGGTTCTCCTCACCGGCCACTTTATTAGGTACGCCTGTTGAACTGCTCATTCATGCAAATATCTAACAGACCGACCACGACGCAGAAACTCACTGTATTTAGACATGGTTGAAAAGATCTGCTGAACCTCAAACTGAGCATTAGAATAAAGAAGAAAGGCGATATAAAGGACATAAGCTGATCTGAGTATTCCAGAAACTACAGTCTATTGGGATTCTAATGCACAACCATCAAGCCAGTGGCAGTTCTCTAGGTGAAAGTGCTTTATTGATGCCAGAGGTCAGAGGACAGACTCAAGCTCATAAAAAAACAACTCAAGTAATCACTGGGTACAACCGTGGTGTACACGAGAGCATCACTGAACATGCAACAAGTCGATACTTGGCGTAGATGGGATTCAACAGCAGCCACACTAATGGCCACTTTATTAGGTACACCCAATAACGCACATCGATGAATCCAAATGTAGTTTGTACACAGCAGGGCTCTGAGCTGACTGAGAAAGTACTAACCACCATTCCACAACCCCTCCTAAATGTGGGTTTCTCCTGGTACTTAGTCCAAAGATACATTCCTTAATAGCTTAACATATCACCTTAAACTACCTGTACGTGCAAATATAAACAGCTTTCAGGGAAGATGGGAATATATTAATTACGCTTGTTTCCACCTTCTGCTGTTATGTATCTTCATCATAAATATCACTGCTGAAAGATTTGCCCATTAAGAGTTGCAATTTAATACAATGTGACACAACCTGAGCTGCTGATGAGGAGCTGACAGATGTGAGGTCCATGTACTTTAACACCTGACCACATTTCATTTGACATTTCAGACTCTTTTACAGTTTGTCTAACATTGTTCATCTTACTTATATTTATGTTTCTTGAATTAAGCAATCACTTAATTTCTTGTATTATTAGCCAAATCTGTTTCGATTGCGCTTACATTTACCTTCTATCAATACACACTGACTTTTCCATGTTTCAGAGTTTTTCGCAGTATTTTAAGGGTTTTTTTGTGCAAATTCAGAACGTAAATAAAAACGGCTGAATGGAAGCATACCTTGTGAGAGTGAATCGTTGTTCGTCTGTCAGTGCTGTGGTGAAATGGCGTCTTGTCCTGGATGTATCCCACCTTTGCCAAATGTCATCTGGAACAGCCTCCTTCCATCCAACAGCCCTACAAAAAAAATACATAAATGAATGAATATTTCTAGACCACCACTCTGCTCCATTTCCAAGCAGCTTGTTGAACACTGTTAAAACTGTAAAGACTGTACTGTAAATTCAATTAAAAGGTTGTAAATGTCACTAAGACAAATGAGTTCCTCTTTCAGACTGTCTCAAGATGTTCAACAACAAAAAAAAGCAGATTTACGCCCTCCAAACATGTGTGCATACTTAAATAAAGCTTTTATCCATGTGATAGCCCGCAGTCAATAACAGCAAAGAGTAAACTGGAGCTATTTTTGCCAAACAATCATGTTTCTTATCTTGCAGAAAAACCAAACTGACAAAAAGCCTCTTTGTTGACAATTTCCACTTCCTCAGGGACCTGGTGCCATGGAAACACTCCTCAACAGGAGGAGCTGTGGCCCAAAAAAGGTCACTATGAGTGGAGAGGTCATATGAATTATGGATTAACCCTAAGCAACTCTGGTTTTTTGATTGACCCACAACTAATTCCAATTTTAACTTCACAAGGCTGGCCTTTTTCCGTCCAATATGAGATGGAATATGGGCTCATTTACTGACCCCTGTGAACTGTGTTCCATGTGTGGCTTAGGAACATATGAAAGGAAACTAATTCATATATATTTTAAGCCTTTTCATGTGCTCCGGCGTCTAAGTCTGAAAATACTTAACGTTTCTTCTGTCATCTCCTGAACTGAATAGGATTTCCAACACTACAAATAAATAGTAACTGTTAAAAGGTAAATAAGCACTAATAATATACTGAGGCTTGGGGCTAGGTGATAAAACACTACCACTAAGTATCATTATATAACTACATGTCACACTGCAGAATCACACATGTCATCACAACAGATACTCATATCAGATGGTATCAGTGATCACTAGAAAAGTTAAATAATTACGTCTTGAGTTTAATAGTTGATTTTTTTTTTTTAAGTTGATTTTGCGAACCAGATGTTATTTTTGCAGTTTTAAATTATTCATAAAGGCAAAACACGAAGCATGATTTTGCGATTTATGTCTTTTTGTGCTCACATTATTGTATTTTTGACCAAAATACATTTGTGGCCAAAAGTTCTGGCAGTGACACAAATTGACTCCTTACATAAATGTGATTTATTTTCCCATTAAAATACTTTAAATGTATACAAAGCTTGCAACTGTTTCTCAGCATACCTCAGAAACACACGGAAAAAATCTAAATGTGGTGAATTAGTAAAAGTTATGGAAACAAACTTTGTGTCTGCCAAAACTTCTGTCCACGGATGTACAGAGATGGACATAATCTGAGTTCATCATCAACAAGACTAAAACACTAGTCACTTTTCCATAGGACATCTGCGCAAAACTTTACTAATATTTACTAAATGTTGAAAAAAACATAAGTGCTTAATGTCGGTTTTTCCATTAAATCACAAATGTGATGATTTGTTTATTTATTATCATGAGATGACACAGGAAGTCATGCCATAAACACAGAGACGAACATAAGTATCGTGTCGATTTACAGATATATTCATATTATTCCATTTTACCCCTCTATCTCGTACTAAATTAAAAAATGATTCAGTTTCCTGGTGTGTCCACACATACCACAGCATGTTTCTTTTAAAACTCTTCTTCTTCACTTGTTGTAACATCCGTCAACATCCATTTTTTTTTTTTTTTTTTTAATTCAGGTGACTCTAGTTGCGGAAAAAAGGTCTTTCCAATGCAGTTTTGCCTGATATACCAATTGTACTATGCCTGAAAAAGCACCTCCTGCCAGTGCAAAAACTTTTAATCAAAAAACGAGAGGTTTGGCAAAATTGTCGTTTTTCCATTAGGTACATTTTTATTCACAAGTTATATTCGCACAATTTTAGGGTCAATGGAAAAGCGACTAGTGGAAGGAAAGGTTTTTGCGTTTAAATCTTTCTGAGCAGAAAATTTCATGATAAAATGTGTAAAAAAAAAAAAAAAATTAACTGAAACATGGTGTGTGCTTTCTGAAAATGCAAGTATAACATCCACTAAAAGACAAAAGAAACACTGATATGATAAAAACTATATATTCTGACTAGAATGATACCTGTTTACAATCATCATCACCGTTTTTGGAGATCTGCAGCTTTCATTATGATTATCCACTTGTGTGCTTTAGTCAAAATAATACAAATCGTCAAAATAATACAAATATCTAATATCGAATTAATAATATATATCTGCAGAAAATGAAGCAGCAGAGTTAGGAGAATAAAGTTATGTAGAGATCACAATTTGGCCAAAAATATGACATAGGCAATTATGTTATGAGCCTAATGATTATGATTTCTAAATATTTAAAACCATATGCATTCATATAAAAGCAAACAACGAAGGACCTTCATGATCATCTACGTTCTAATTGTCTAGATAAAATAAACTGTTGAAGCTCTTGTGCCTGTGATGCCCTCGGTTCTACGTCGTCAGTTTGTTGTGGCTGATGCTGAGAGACAAGCCCAGGGTGTAACGTGAAGACTGTAACATTAATATCCAAAGAATGAACTAAAGATCCTGTCAGTCTGTCTGGATGTTGTCTTTCACATCTCAATGACTCCTCACCAGCTTAATAAAGACTTGTTCTCTCTTCCTCCCTGGTGCTTTCACTTTCCTTCAGCGTCTCACAAGGCTAAAAACATTTTCAACACACACTTTAAGGCTTACCGTAATTCAATCAGGCAGCTCTTACTGGAGTGATAATTTAACCCTGCGCCCCCAAAAATGCATTACAAGACTTATCCTATCCCATTCATCCTAATATGCTTTTCAAGCTTCTTTTTAATGCGAACCAGCGGACGCTCTGGTGAACCAACTGCTTTGCTCTTTGGACCACAATGTTATGAAATATAAAAGGCTGATGGAACTAAATTACATAGATATTTTGGGATATGCTGATAAGCTACAGAACAGAGCATGGCATGGAAGGAATAGTGCATAATATTTAAGAATCGTCATAAAAAATCAGCTGAGGTCACATGTGATGCTTTAGTGTCATAAAATAAAGTGTCATCAGCATAACAAGAGGCCTGGATATTTTACTTTTCATAATAAATGTGCATACATAGACAAAATTTCCATGAGTCAGTTAGATACTTTACATGTTATCAGTACACGCTGACTGTAAATATAATAGCTAGTGTACTGTAAAAACCAGTCTGATCTAGTTTAATCTAGTCGTGTCACCCCTTCAGTTATTAGCAGTTACAGCCAAAATGGGTTTTGTGACTTCAAAATGACCTTGACTTTTGATCAATCAAATCTAATCACTTAAGTCCAAGTGAACATTTGTGCCAACTTGAAAAAAAAAATCCCTGAGGGTGTTCCAGAGATGTTACATTCAGAAGAATAAACTAACACAAAGCCAAAGCAACTTTAACCAATTTTTTTTTTTTTTTTTTTACAATTCATCCATGAGTCCTCATGAACATTCAAGCTAAATTCTGCAACTTTCCACTTAACCATTCATGTGATACTGCATTTTAAACATAATGGTGACAGTTTTGATTTGTTTCCCCCCCTGGGGGAGAAGAGTGACAAACATCCACTACTGGTTGACTTCTAATTGATTGTTATTCCTGTTCATGAATTGTTCAACAAAAAAATCCAGGATGTTGAATACTGGGGAGCCCAGATAGAAACTAGCTGCTAGCACAATCTGATACAATGCACCTTTTCTGCAGTTAGTTCAATTTTTTTTTTTTTTTGCACACAGTCCCTCTTAGATTAAACAAAACAAAACGAGACATTCACCAATAATGTATCAACGATAAAAAATCCACTAACAAAAATTTAGAGAAGTGAAAAGATGACTAATCAATATTGTACTCAACCAACACCCTTCATTTTATAATGAAGCACATGAACAGAGGAGACTTCATACAGAACTACAATAAATACTATGCTAAGATGGAAGGCCAATACAAAAGACACTTTTTTTTTTTAGAAACCACAAGGTTTAAACTGAACATCCAATTCAAAATACTACAAAATAAATTGAAAACTATAACAAAGCAAACAAAATCAGTCATTTAAATGTCAAAAATGTGCAACTTAATATCAAACTAAACATGAAAAAAATCTAGGTGGGTGTAATTTTTATCTTTTGAGCTTTTACTTTCCGTCAAAGTCAGTATTTCCAGACAATATTAATCATCAGCGTCTATTGGAGCCAACCTCTACCAATACTGATCCTACTATAATCCTATCTTAGCTGATTAATTGGCTAAAGTGATTAAATGATCTATTTGCAATGACTGTGATGGCTAAATACTTACTTCTAGTTATTATTGTGTAATGAGAGTTGATTATTACCCTGTAATTACTGAAAAAATTGCATTAGATTGGACTGATCATAACTTTTGTGTGGCTCGGTAATGTCAACAACCATAATAACAAAAACCTAAAATAATTAACAGGACTCCAAACATCTTTTGAAATAATCTGTCCCATGTCATAGATTAGTTAAGTTAGTTACACCATCTACGGCGGCTGAGCCAGATGACTGGTCGGAAAGAAATGCATAACCAATCTAATTTAACTCATAGTGATTATTTGACAAAACATGTCACACTTGCTTATTAAGTTAAGTAGTAATCTAATTAAATGCATTGTTTCAGTCGGGTATTTCCTCTCCAAATGTAATCATGTTTTGCTGTTTACATGTCATCAAACACAATAGAATGCTGTTATCAATATCCAAAGAGATACAAATCTTGTTTTGCATTGTTTAGCGTGACTCAAACACTGAAACATGCTGAGTGAAGTGCCATTAAACTGCTTGTGTCCGACTTCAACAACCACAGTCATGGGTTTCTCATCAAACGACTTGAAACTTCACTTTTGTCTCGTGTCAACTGCAATTTTGTGTACTTTTGTTTATGACTACAAAAAAGGGAAGTCTCCTCTCTTTATCGGTATCAGCTGTGGGATCAGTTGATAAACATTAAATCAGTGCAAAAAGTAACATCTTTGTTGTACTTTGTGTCTAAAGCAGGGGTGTCAAACGCATTTCAGTTCAGGTGCCACATTAAGCTAAATCTGATCTGAAGTGGGCTGGACCAGTGAAATAATAACATAATATATAAATAATGTCAACTCCAAACTTTCCTCTATGTTTTGGAGCAAAAAAGTTAAATTATGCGTTGAAAATGTTTACATCTACCAACTATCCTTTAAAACAATGTGAATAACAGGAACAAAGTGACATTTCTAAAGAAAAGTGCAATTTTAACAATATTATGTCTCAGTTTATCATTCACACATGTAAATTACAACTAACAGATCATAGTGATCTACAAATACACAAAACATTTTATAACAGGCAGAATATTGGTAAAATTTGGAGTTGTGAGTATTTATAGGTTATTATGATAGTATTTTACTGATCCGACCCACTTGAGATTAAATTGGTCTGTATGTGGAACCTGAACTAAAATGCTTAATATGCTCAGTGAAATTTTTGCATGACACAAATTCATCCCAAGGGCCAGACTGGACCATGTGGCAGGCCGGATTTGGCCCCCTGGGCCGCACGTTTGAGACCTCTGGTCTAAAGTGGCTTGATAATCTTAAATAAACAGTAGGGGGGGGATTTTTTATATTTTCTGTGCAGACGCAGCACTGATTTTACATTGCAAATTTGTAAAATCAGCTGAAAACATAGCTAAACTAATTTCTACAAAATAATATCTGACAATTGACTGTGCCCTGATATCTCTGCTCAGAATGAGCTGAATAAAGCGCTGCATTCCTTTTAAGAGCTCAGCATCGCTCATAGCAAAGACATTTAAAATGAAATGCTGTTGTTGTGGTTGTGTTTCATTAAACATTGCCTCTCTAACTAAAAGCTCTCTGGGGCGCCAGCTGCAGAAAGAAGCCATGGAATAGAAGCTGTGATGTATTGGTTGTCATGTTTTAGTGATTGCTGATTGAATATGTGGTCCAACAAACGCCTCCAGCTTCGCCCGGCGACCCACTCACTTCCCTTCTCATCTTGTGCTCCATCTGTGTCAGTCTGCATTCATATGGTTCTAACGGAACTAAAAAAGTTGCACCAGTAAGTGACTTTTACATTACGGAAACAAGGAGGAATTGTGTAAGACTTAAAAATAAAAACACAGTAAAAGTGTTAAGAATTAGAATAGCAGAACTGCTCCTCAATAGTGCGATTTAATGGATAATTTTGCAGAAAATAAAATTATTATAAGCCCAGTAAAGATCAGATAAATGCATTTGTGGAACAACAAGGGTGAGTCCCTTAATATTAAGACCTCAGCAAACACCAGTTAGGGTTTTTATTGCTTACTTAACTCAACTTAAGCACTTCTACATCATTAATCTAAATCATTTACAAGTCTAAAATCAATTCACCAGACCTTTATCAAATATTACTCACATTATCTATACACTCAGGGATGTGGTTTTCAATGAATCACCTTAACTACAAGTCTCTAAACGAATAAACTATTCAGTGAGCAAAATAGACAGTACATTTACATTTGGATCCAAAGAAAGAAAAACAGCACATTGTTATTTTCACAGAGGCTACGACCGGAAAATGTGTTGTGTTGTTGCTGGAGTTACTTCAACTTTTAATTAAGCACCAAAATACTTGGGGATTAATCTTTTCTGAGCTGAGCTGAACCAACCAGAGGGGTGCATCAGCTGTCTAGGGGGATACTTGGGGGTCCGTCAGAACTCCAATATAGAAGAACCTCGCTGTGCCTGTCACTGGATATAAAAGCCAGTTAACACCACTAATGATGATTTCAATATTTAGTGACGGATTGACGGAGCAGGAACAGATTCACATTAAACTACACTGTGTTACAAAGCTGCAAAACTAGAGGGAAATATTCAGTAATGTCAATTTAATTAATATTTCCTAAAATGGGGGCAACTAATGTGCGTAAAATACTGCTACCGGCTGCTTTCCTACTATAAAATAAGTCCATTAAAGCATACCTCCATTACTATTTGTACTATATGCATTAGTGTGCATCCTGGTCACACCCGTATATTATCAGTTTCTGCTGATGTGACAGATTTTTCCTCGCATAAATAGCGTTGCTGGAGACTGGTGGTCCATTGTTGTGGTTAAACTGTACCCTAGTGTGTGCATTTGGATTGATCTCCCCCTGTGACCGTGACTCAAAACAGACAAGGCTTTGTGTTTTAGAGTACACAGTCCGAAAACAGGTATCAGTGTCCACGCCACAGGTTTCGGTGTGTACAACTCTTAAATACTGTATAAAGCCTGTAAGAGTTAACTTTATCGACCCAGTGTTTACAGTTAAAGACTGAGTAAAGCATTTAAAAGCTGGACTTTCTCCGCGGGGTTTAAGATTACACTGATACGCAGAGTGCACGGTATCAAGGATTTAAGTGCAAGAGTAGTTTTCCTCTAATATTCCTCCAGCTTCAGCTCCAGCTCCCATCCAGATCTAACAGTGCTTTCATGTTTGACCCACTTTTACAAGACGGAGACAATGACAAAGAGACAGAGGCAGAAGGGAGATGATAAAAGACACAAGTGGAAGGGAACGGGAGAGTTACGGCAAGAGATTAAGAGGGAGATGCAAAAGGGGGGAAAAAAGTGTTTAAAAGGGAAACACAGGGAGATGGAGTAGGAGAATGACAAAGGTGTAGAGAAAGAGAGAGAGAGGAGAAAGGGGTAAACAGAAGGCAAAGCTAAAGGCGCCTGGGAAGAGGGGAGGGGGCTGAGCGGGAGGGAGGGAGGCAGGGAGGAGGGAAGCCTCTCCTAATAAAGCGAGTGTATGTGAAAGGAGGTGCTGAAAAACGTTGAGGCTGAGGAGAGAGCTGAACGACCAGAGAGAGGAAGAGTGAGGGAGCCTGAAAGGAGAGAGAGGAGGAAAGAATAGAAAGAGCATTGTGTTGCTGCTGAGAGAGAACCCATGTCTGCACAAAGAGGTAGGTGTACTGCTATGACTGGCACACACACTCACTCACATACAGATACACGCACAACAGGAAACCATTAGCACCAATTTACAGCGCCAGTGTGAATGTGTCAGAAGCTCATGTCAAGCATCAAGTGACTGGATGTTCCATTTCAAGAGTGTGACCTGCTCTGCTGCGTATACCAGCAACGCAGCGTTTGTGGGGCAGGTGTGACTTTCTCACAGCACGCGTGTGAGTTTGTGTATATGAGCAGCGTAAGCAGGTGTCCGGGAGTGTTTTCCAGCGCTGGTAGATGGAGGTGTTTGAGGATCATGTGAGGTTTACGGGAGTTAATCAGTAGGTCTTTTTGACAGAGGGCAAGTGTTTTGTTTACTTTAATAGGTTTAATGCGGGATGGTTAAAGCCTCATCGCTAATATGTCTAACACTAAAGCCAGTATTTGTATTGATGTTTCTTAAGGTTCAAGCAATTAAGTGATTGTCGTTCCACTGTCATTTTATTGTTAGTAAAGACATGAAAAATCTCTGCTTCTGTTTGCAAAGGATGTTTAGGTAAAGATAAACTGTTTAGTCTCAAACTATATGCACTTCTACAATTCATCTTAGGCCCTTTTGTTAATAAAGAATGCTTAGAGAATAGCTTAAGAGACCTCTGCTTACACAACAATATTTGTTTTCTCTATATAAAACATTTTCAGCTCAAGATCCAAAATTACTGTAACTTCTTCCCATTGACTAACTCCTCCGGTGTCAAAACCTTTTGATCACACACAGCATTTGAGCGAAACAGACCAGCAAGAAAGCGCTTTTCCTGTGACTTAAGGAAATGAATTCACAAATCATATCACTATGTTTTATACGCTGCCAACTGGCAATGCAATAAAAACAGGTCTGTTTTGGAAAGGCAGCTGTGGAGTGTGTGTTCTGAGTGCAGTAGTCAGTTCTGTCTCAGCCACTAGAATATCAACCCACTGGTCAGCTTCCTCCTGCAGGCCAGGACATGGAGGTTAATAGGTCACTAAGTTACCCATGGTGAGTGTGAAGTGCCGTTTGTCTGTGTGTCACTATGAGCAGTTGTAAAGGAGGAATTTCCCCTGCAGTGATTTTGGGGGCAATACTGTGCTGCAACGATGCAGTTGCAGCACACCTTAGTCTAATGTGTCCCAATTAATATTTTCAGATTCATCATAGTGACATAAAAGATTTCAAACTTGTGTTGTACATGTGTGTCCAACAGCTGGTGAGACAATCAGAACTTTATTTATTTGCTTAGAATTAGAAAACGATGCTATGTAACAGGTCGAATTGAACATCTGTAGTAGGGAAAGCGGACTTACAATACACTCTCTGGCCTAGAATAAAGCAACACTGTCTTTACTGTGCTCATGTAAAATGAATATCAGCCAAGTATGACATCCTTAAAAGTGCTGTTATTTATTTAATGAAAGTGGATTGTATGGTTGTATAGCCTCATGAACAATAAGAAAACTGTGACCACAGTGGGTGTGGCGATCACTTGCTGTCCCCTGCAGCTGGCTTGTTGTTAGCGCTGCATTGCAATATTGTGGTTACTGTGACTAACTTAGTCCCAGGCCAACACTGAACTGGTGACCTGACCAGAGTATGACCCCTGCCCAACATCAGCCTTTTAAAAGCATGATTATTATTATTATTATGCTTTATTTAACAAGTAATTTTTTTCTGGTTAAGATTAAAATTCTCTTTTGCAAGAGTGTCCTGGCCAAGACAGCAGCAGCAGAAGTTTCAGCCATACATCCACACTTAAAACGTATGCAGAAGACACATTAAAACTCACTGGTAAACCATTCATAAAACACTATACTAAATACATACCACCAACAATCATTTTAAAAAAGGTACTTAAAGTATACCATAATGTTCCTTAAAAGCATCTCAAAGCAGAACCTGATTCAATTGATTGGAAAAACATCCTTTTCTGAGTCGTTTAAAATGACTCTGAATGCATTTTAAGAGACCAGCGCCTTCATTTTCATTCCTTCTGTAAGTTGTTAGTAGGAGCAGAAAATTTAAAGGTTTCTTTTCCAGTTCTATTCTGACTTTTTTTTATTTTTTTTTTATTTTGGACCAGTTCCAGCCCCCTTGGCTCTGAAAAGGTTACGTGGGTATGGACAATGGAATTATGCTGTGTTTACTGCAAGTCTCTAATGCTACGATGGTGTCACAAATGTTTAAAAACCTTGATTAATCCAAAGAAAACTATCGTCTTATTCCTGTTCCAAACTTGAAAATGCACTGTTAAACTGACTCTTTCCCATCAGTTCACTTCCATGTATGATTGTTTTAGACAACAGAAATATACCGTATTAGGAGTCAAGATCATTGTATGGAAATTTGATCTGTAGCCGTTATATGTCACATATGAATGGTAATGACGGTTGGACTATTCCAGCCTGGGCTCAGTCTAAGGCAGAGCAAGGTGGTGAACGAAGTGGAGCCACTTCCTTCATTTCCCATCATATGACGCTGCTCGAGGTTCCCTTTTCAAAGAAAGCTGCAGACGCTGCCATTGCAAAACAGCTTGAAAGAGTATTTATAGAGCTGTTAAGTTAGACGCGTCCTTTCCTTGAGTGTTTGAGGGGGGGAAAAAAAAAAAAACTTTTACTGTGGTTGTTAAAACCAGAAGGAAACTGTGCCCTGAGGACACAATGGTCGACATGTGGGAACGGATGATGTCTGTTTAGTTTGTCCATGGGCAGGTTCTGATAGGAGCCACAGGGTATTGAACGTTCAATTAAAAAAAACAAGTTTGTGGAATAAAGGTATCCATCATTAGGTGTTGTCTATTTCTGTTTGTACCTGACATATCTCCAGGTTTAAGCATGTATAAACCACAGATGTAATTAAGTACAAATGCATGGTTGGTTAATTGAGAATTTCCACATTGTTTAAATTTCCATATTAACCCTTCATAGGGCCCTCATAGAAATACTCTGAAATTCTAATTTTCAACCTTAGTGTGTTAATGGAGGATCTAACAAGACTATTACTTTTGTGAAATTGTTCAAAATTTTTTAGTATTATGTAGAAAATCAGATCAATGAAGTTACCATATTTGGTTCCTTACCCACAAGTGGCAAATAAAAAAAAAAAAAAAACAAGAAGTCAATCCTAAAACATAACGTGCCCACAATTGAAAACCCTCAGCCTCAGGGTTTCCTTATCATTGACTATCTTTCATGAATTTATTTTTGGAGAGGTAACTCAGTTTGGTTTCAAAGATTGGTTTGTTTGTCGTTTTGGCAGGGCCCTCCCCGTAGTTGGTTGAATTATCTAAATCCAGGGTTCCTTCTACTTTCTAGAAATTAAATTTAAGTCTTTTTAAGGCCTTTTTAAGACTACTTGGAACAGAATTTAATACCCATTTCAGGGCCTATTTCATGGACATACTGGCAAAAATTTGTGACTCCTAGAATTTAGTAAAATGTGTTTATTTACTCCAACACCTTGATTCCCATCATTCCAAGTAATTTCTCATTGGGGGCTGCAAAGCTAACAATAATTGATTCCTTTTTCAATATAAATTGTCGGGTTGGAACGGAGTAGACTAACATTACTTTCTTTGCAGCTTGGACATTTAACAGACACATTTAAACATAATACTGCAGACAAAACTTAACCATATCAGATGTAATACCTTTTAAAGACTTCTTTTTAAGATATTTAATATTTGCAAATTCAACATTTTTTTAAGACCCCGTGGGAACCCTGTAAATAAATACATTTTGGACTGTAGTTTTCTGGTCTGGCATTGTGCTTGGAAGTTGGGAAAGGATGAGAGAGCACATCATGTTCACCTAGGTTCTCCTCTAGGCTAGTACGTAACAGTACCATTACTTCATGGTACTTAAAGCAGGTCCACTCACTGTTCATGCAGAGGTGGACCTTACAGACCCTGTAGACCACACTGGACCTTAGACAGTTGACTCACTGTCCTCTCTGTAACTGTTGCTGTCATGGTCTTGTAATGTATGCGGAAATTAGCTAAATTAGTCACTTGCCCGAGAAAGGGTTGAGTTGACATTGTTGTGAGAGATAATAAAAAAAGCAGGAGTTGATAAAATCTTCAAGGGTGTTCACTTTTTCCCTTCCTTAACTTGTACAAGCTTTTGAAATCCCAAAACATTTTTTGCATTTTTTTTGCATTACTTTCACATATTTTTTCACCTTTCTCAGTTAAGTTTTTAAATAGCCGCTGCGTCACAGGTATTAGCCAACCACAGTGATTATGTCTGTAACACCTGCATTACCTGCCCAATGTGCACGTACATGAGTCCACGTAGGCCCGCTTTATGAACGGTTAAAGCCAACCACCACAACAGCACAACAAATTTAAGACCTGCATCACAAGGCTGCTGTTGTCTCGTCTCACTGTCATTACAAAACCACAGAGTCGATCCCCGATTGTGTCACCGTTTGACTCATCCTGAGCCCGAAGGAGCGCAGAAACAACTCTTGGAGCATGTGCTGACTCTGACATTCTCCTATCTTTCTCTTCCTCTCATCTAGTTTCGTTTACATCTATCTTTGGAGATTTATGAGCCGGGAGTTACAGATCAGCAGAGGTGGAGATTGTGTTATGGCACACAAATCAAACAGAAGATATGACTGAGCTTCTGCATTCTGCCAATATAAACTGAGCGTGTATATTTGTTTAAGGAAGAGCAGTCCGGCCAAACGATGAGCTGTGGGTCTTGGCCTTTAAATGTGTTTGCATGCCAGTGTTTGTAGGAGTAGCTTAATACAGTCGTCCTCAAAATTATTCATACCCCTGCCATTTTTTGTTTTCGTGATGAAATGAATGAGTTTTGTCAAGTTTGTTTGTGAATTATATGTGATACACAAGTGAGGGAATAACAACAAATGATACTTGAAGAAATACTTTATTGCAGGAGTACTTTATTAATGGATTTCCATAAAATGCAGGAGACATACGAGAGCCTGTGGACACTCACAGAAACCATCATCCAGAGCAAAGGCTACTCTATTGACTATTAAGAAAAGACACTGGACTTAGTAAACCAAGGGTATGAAAAATTTTGGACATGGCATTTTTTTGGAAATCCATTAATACTCCTCAAATATAGTAATTCTTCAATTATCATTTGTTGTCATTCCCTCACTTGTGTATCACATATAAGTCACAAACAAACTTGAAAAAACTTATTCATTTCATCACAAAAAAAAAAAAAAAAAAAAAATGGCAGGGGTATGAATGATTTTGAGGAAAACTGTATGTCAGACTTTTTTACCTGAAATACAAGTCAGACTTTAGACTTCTTTTACACCAAAATAAGGAACTTTCTGGACCTATAACGTTACTTTAGAACTACAGCTAAGGGTTAGATTTATGTGAACGTCAAGATACCCTATATGGACAAAAGTATAGGGACATGATGAATTCAGGTGTTTCTTTTCCAAAAGGGGTCTGGGATACAAAACTATAATGACAAATGCTATAATATAGTTTTATATTTAAGGAAATATTGATGTTTGCCTCAAATCAGCATGGACAGGACATCTCACAGCTGTAGCCATGATGTATCCCAATATTTTTGTCTATATAGTTTATAAAAATCAATATTTTCTTAAAGTTTAAATGAGATGTGAAGAAAGTAGATGGTTAGTTGTGGGAGACAATCATTTACAGGAAGAGCACAAAAAACATTTTAGAAATCTAGAGGGAGAACATTTAAAATCATAGTCACAGACAAAACAAATAAATTTTAAAAAAATCAAAGTTGAGAGAAATTAAGCAAAAACCATCTCTGAGGCATTTTGGATGGAAAGATAATTTAAACAAATGGTGCCAGGCACAACAAACCCCGCCCCTCGCAAACGTTTTACCTGATTGGCCCTATCTCTTATCATT
>JAPQRP010000013.1:30352171-30363437 GCA_037367295.1 Apogon hyalosoma
ATTATGACATTTGTCATTATTGTTTTGTATCCCAGACCCCTGTTAGAAAAGAAACACCTGAATTCAACATGTCCACACAGTGTATTAGGGATGAAGCTGCACAAAGACCGATGCGCTGTTATTTCACATGGTAGAGCTGTGGGACTTTGTTTTTATAGGTGAAAGGGCCAAACGGTACTCATCTAAACAACACTAATGCTAATGGTAACTGGAATTTTTTCCCCTCAGTGCTTTACTCTCCTGCTGGGAAGTAATTAAAGCAAAAGGTTATCTCTTGTATTTACTTTAAAAAGCTTTAAAACATCAAGTATTCATACGGCGTTTATGAAAATGGACAGATGAATTAGCAACAACACATGACATCTGTTATGACTCAGCCACTCCCACTTTCCCTAGGCCGCTGTGTAAAGCACCCGGACTGCTTGACCTCAACCTTGACGCTCCATTAGTGTGTACAGAGGGGTCGGAACATGGAAATGGAAACATTAACTGTGTGTGCATGTCAGTGTGTGTTCCTTGAATGTTACCTTAAGAACGGAATGGGTGGTGACGTTCGACCCTTATTGTACAGAGTGATGTATGTACTGGGGTCCATCCGTCAGGTGGAGGGAAGGCAGGTTTCTCCTCTTTCGCCTCAAGTCTGGAGAGAAAAAAAATCCACTAAGGAACAGTAGAAATCTAAACAGAAGCTTAAGGGTGTGTTTAGAATCCGGGTATCATTTGTTCTTTTCATATTCAATTGAGAATCCACAATCGGAAAATTTCATTATTCATGTACAAATCAAGAATCAAAAATCGAGTAGTTTTTCATTCTTTCGATTGTACGCACAAGTTAAAAATCGGAAATAAGCAAATGGACCAAATGTGGGGTTTCATGTTGACATTTTGATATCCGATTTGGTCTAACCCTGAAGTTACTGACTTCTTCATGTGTTCCTGAAGTGTCTTCCACTTAGATTGTCTACCATGGACCCACTGTATTAGACGAAACAACAATACCTGGACGATCCGGACCATTTTTCAGTTGTCATGTCGTCCTCCTTCACAGTAACGCGTTTGCTGCCTCTGAATAATACCAAATTCTCCATTATCGCAGAATGCATTAGGCAGAATACTAGCAAACCCACAACTGTCCAGCTCAACACACCAAGAAGTCCATAACTTCCGGGTCAAACCAAGCTGGATATAAAAAATGTCAACATGAAACCTGACATTTGGTCCATTTGCTTATTTCCACTTTTTAATTTATGGATACGATCGAAAGAATGAAAAACAACTTGTTTTTTTTTTGTTTTTTTTATTTGACATAATTAATAAAATAACAAGTTGTTTTTTTTTTCATTTTCCGATTGTGGATTCTAAATTGAATACGGATTGTCTAGATCTAAATGTGTCCCATATTTGCTTCCATCCACTACTGTTACACAGATATAAATGGCTGCTTCTTCATTGTCGTGGTTGAAGTTTGCCAGTCACACGTAGTATTTTACAATAACATACTACCTGTCCTGTTAATTGGGGAGCTGACAGACTTAACTTAACAGACACTGACAAAACCGTGCATCATACAACACCACGCCCAGTTCTTCTACTTGCTTCTCAGAGTTTGCAGGGTTTTGTTTTTTAAGCCTTTATCTATTGTTTCTTTCTGTAGTTCAATTAACATGGTTGAAATTTTCAATCTAGTGTGACATTTCTCTTTGATTCTTGTGTTAATCTGGTGTGAACACTGCAGACTCCTAAATGCAGACACACTAATTTAGCTAAATCTGCTCCCATTGCACTTATTCACATTTACTTTCTGATACTTTTCTACCCCTGTTCTTTTTTTTGTAATACTCTGAGGTGTTTCCGCCTGGTTTTGTTTATGCACAAATCAAAAATGCTGATAAATACAGCTGCATGGAAACACACCCAGTGAAGCAATGATGTCTTCCATGAAGTCAGACATCTTTTGTTAAGTGCTTAAAGAGAGAAAAAGAAAATGAGTAGGTGGAATTTTAACAAGCTTATGGAAGTTTCTCAGATGATTGAACCCTCAAAGGCCTAAAAACCACAGCTGACCAAAAGCATCTACTGATCTAAAATTTTCTTGTTACTTCCGATCCACCAATTCTATCAATACATGGAAATAATTCAAGTAAAATACAGTTTCTCATCTTTTCATGGTCATCAGATATGATCCATTTGGACGTTCAGAGACTCTGTAGTGAACGTGGAAAGAAAACATTGATTCACCAGTAAAACCTGACAGTTACATTATTAAATGAAAATAAAAGCAAGTTACTTTTGTAACAGTTTTCTCTATTCTGATATAATATCCTTTAAATTTACACTGAACTGTTAGGAATATCTGCACAATCAGACAATTAAATATAATAAAATACTGGAATTTGACTGAACATAATAAAAAACTGAAAATAATATTATAATCAATGGTTGTAAATCACTTAGGAAAGGGTCAATTCTGGGAAAATTCATTAAGACACCACCATAAAAATAGACAGAAAATAGAAAGAACTAGAGAACTAGTTTGTTAAAATGACATGATAAACAGAATTAGTACACTACTGATATTTGCATACATATATCGGTGTTGTGGCCACTTAAACAACTATAGCCACATAAGGAAACATCTAAACACAGCAGACTGATCTAATCTAGTACCAAACATGGATGAATTATTATAAACAGCAGCACTACTACTTTTGGATGGACAGAAGAACAAAAAGACACAACTTCTACACTTCACTGATAACTGAAAATACACAACATTGGATAAAAAGCATGTTTTAATTCATTCATTACAGTAGAGAATGGGTCAATATACATGCAGTTGTTATGGTTGAGTGGTTGAGGTTCCTTGCATTTCTTTTTTTAAGTCATGGATGATTTACTGTTTTAATCATCTGTTTTCTGTCTACACACACTGAAGACGAAGGTTGATAAAAATAGTCTCTTTACTAAAACTACATACCTTATCTGACTGCGGCAACACATTGACTATTACTATATTACAAGAACCAAGTAGGTCGCATTTTCTTTTTTTCCACTGAGCAGGAAGCTCTCCAGAGGAACAGCCATGATTTTGTAACTTAGGCATTTTTCATGATTTTGAGGAAGAAAAACTTCAATTGTATTAATTCAGTGCAATGACAGAAGTCCCAATGTGTGCGTCTGTGAAGCTTATAACGTTGTGTTTCTAACTGTACTGAGGCTCTGACAGTTCCTGGATAAGCTCTGTGATCTCATGCACTAGATTTGTAACTCAGGTAAGCCTCTGTTTTCTGTCTCAACATGCGTTGTCATGATTGTGTTTGTGTTCATGTCTGTGTAGTTGCCTGCCAGTGTGTTGTCATCATTTGTAAGTGATCACACATGCTCTGACATGAGACAAAGAGCTGCTTCTTATAGGAAACAAACCAGAGATGGACTGAGTGGAAACAAATTAGATGTCTCAATCTTGACTCAGACTTCTGGGTGACTAGAGGAGGATAGTTGTAGATGAAGTCAGACCAGGACACCTTTACAGCTTAACTGTAACCACCTCGTCCGTGGACTTTGATTTCCTCTGTAATTAAAACAGTTTTGTGATCGGAGCCAGATGACATTAACAGAGTCATTTATTAATGCCAGGGCTGATTGTGTTCTTCAAACAGCAGATACATCACAGATGTTCTCATGCATTCTACATGAGCTACACCAACAGCTACAGTCACAGCAGCATAAATCAAGGCAAGTAATGAGGCGCAGTGGAGAGAAAAAAAAAAAAAGTATGTGGCAATCCATAGGGTAAAGGCTCTGTAAAACAAGTAAAATAAAAATCTCACAATCACAGATGGTGAAGCCACAGGAAAAGATGTCCTAATAAAAAATAAACGCCGATCACATATGGTTTCACTCTTGCTTCATTTTCAGCTCATGTCTTTAAGGAATTATTTAAGGAATTCCATAAATTTACTGACGCAAGCTGCCAGTCCTGCAGTAATACCACCAGAGTTGATGGTTGGAATTCATTGCTTTTTTTTTGTTAAGAGCTGAACTCAATTTGGGTACTTTTATGGAGAAAATGCCTCTATAGATTACACTGGCTAGATAATATTTCTCCCTGTATGACATTTTGGTAAACAGAGATAACACATTATATACTGTTTAACATCTTACATAACATGATTATGACATGTATAATACAGTGTGACGTCTGAGTTTCTGTAACAATATACAACTGAAATATGAGGAGATTAAAAAAGACGCAGACTTGACTATATTTGTCTAATATTACCAATTCAATAGTCATACATCAGCTAAATTACTTTTACTACACTGAGGATGCATCACACATAAGTATGCCCATTAAATTCTCTGGGAAACATCTGACTTAATAAGATGTCATTAAAGTCAACAGACCTTATTACAAACAACCAAGTAAGTGGTGCAAGCACTGCATTCCTAGCTTAAAATCACAGTTGCCCAAGAGCAGTAATGGTAAAAGACACAGCAGTAGTGGACGTCAGTGGTTATATTTACCCTGGACTTGAAATAACAAACCAATTGGAATAAAAATGTCTCAAGTAAAAACCTTAAACATAAGAGACTGGTCTGATCAGAATGAAAGTGATAAGGGTGAAAATGTTTGATAAACTGGGGAAACTATTGTTAACACATGATATGATTGTTTCTTTCCATGCATGGTTTACCCACATGGGGGTAACATTAGGTCACATGAGTTTCTGGGAGAAACAGAAACCCTAACACCACTGAAAACTGATTTAAAACTCCTTGTCTATGTAGTATTGGCATTCCAAACTCTCACCAGCTGGGAAAAGTCTAGTACCAGAACACTTAAGAACCAAAACCGCCAATGAATCAACACTATGTAGGTCGCTGAATAAAGTAGGTTATGAAGCTAATTTTTCCACACATTTGTAATATGAAATCATCAAGTTTTCTTCTTCAAACTAAAACTTCGACGCTTATTTTAACAGTCAGTCAAAATTATAATCTTTACGTAATGCATAAGCTGATAGTTTACATTATAGCTCTATTAGCTTTGCTCTGTTTTTAGACTGAAAACAGCCACAGCAAAACCACAAATCACCTCCATTTTCTGTTCGGCTTGTGTTGTCCGTAGCTAAACTAAAGATCTGTTTGGAATCCAACAAACAAGGTCAGAACTGTCACAGTTTAGTCTGAACCATGGATCAACAAACGGCAACTTCGCCAAGATAAGAACATCCCATAATAACTTTATATCTTCATAAGCCTCAGAATCAAAGAAACGTTGACATTTCAGCATCAAATTCTATTCTTTACATTTACAGGTGAGTCCAATGAAGAAAACAACAAGAGTGCCTCTAGCTTTTATAACGGAGTCACTTTCTTCGACTCTACAAGTTGTTTCTTAGCAGGTCTCATGTGATCTTGTTACTTTCACTTTAAGGATTACTGAATGCCATAATGGTCTAATAGCTTAAATCTAAAAATCTTGACACAACTTCTTCTTTTGTAATATTTCCCAGCAGAATACAAGAAATTACTTTAAACATGTCAAAGAACTACTGATTAAATGGTCTAAGCAAAAAAAACCCCACATCTTACAGGAATAGTAACCATGTGAACATGTTAAGAGTCTCTGATCAGAACATTTTTGATCACATTATAGAAACTTTCCACATAGCTGCAACTGACGGTATCAGAAATGTCAAGAATGACATAATCCACTTCAAGCAGCGGATATTAGTTACTGACACAACCAGGAAATTAAGTCCACTTTCTTCTAATAGTGTCTAAGATCAAAGTTTCACAAAACATTAATACATAGCAAATGTTTCACATGTATCAAGTGCTTAACATCAAAGACTGAAAGAAGGAAGTGAAAAGGCCAAATGAATGAATGAAAAATCCAATGTGGGAAGAAGGGGGGTGAGTAGTTTGGAAACATATGCTTTGTCTAAACCACTAATGATGATTCAACACTAAAATAAAGCTCCCATACATTCCTTGCCACTCAAGGGTAAAGCAAACACCACCTGTTGCTGCTTGAGAACACAATTTCACAAGTTGTATATGTTTTTCTGGAGAAGTGTAATCCTGTCAGTCTAGGTAAATAAGTATCTGAGGCAGTGTCACATAAACACCATTAACTTATCTAAATTATTGTAATTTAGTGTTTAGACCCACGTAATTATCTTATCACAAAACGCCTCACCTAGTATTTATCTCTTGCAATACAACTTTATCTACAAAACACGTCATGAGAGATGCATTTGTGTCACATGTAGATGTTGGTGCGTGATTGAATGCCGTTTTAATACATCTAACAGCAGTTTCATGTCATGCAGATATCTTTATATCACGTATGGCCGCAACATGTGTAAGTAATTCAAAGTGTTGTTCGCAGTCAGAGAGTAATAAACAATGTGGGTGATTATTTTCCATGGCAGCTTGTTCGGAACACCTGTACGTCTGGTTTTCACAGTGAAGTACACCAACAGCAGCTTATGGAGACATTATATACAAAGCAGCGCAAGAAGAAATTAAAAGTAACGATGAGGAAAGTAGGTTTACCGTTAATTTCCTGTGTCAGTGCTTCAGCTTGTTCCAGTTTTGGCGTTGACGCTTGGCTTTTCCGGTAAACATGGCGCCTTCTACTGTTGACAAACCTTCTTCTTCTTTGGTTTTGATTGGCGCCGGCCGGCACTCGACTTAACATGTGCATTACCGCCACCTACCGGAATGGAGTGTGGTACAGTAGATTAGCAAGAAATAAATACTAATAATAATAATAAAACGTTGAAAAACCTTAACTACCCAGCTAGTTCATAACCAGAGGTCCCGTAAAGCCTCACTGGCCTTGTCAACACATTTCCATTACGTAACACAAGCTCCACCATCTCGACGCTACTCCTAATTAGCAAGCTAGCGTCATAGCCAAGCAATTAACTAGCGTCTCGTTAGCCGCTAGCTTAGCAGCTACTAGCGGCTACTGTTAACGTGAATTTCGGTTAAACCTGCGGAAATTCACCTTTTCCTGTCACTTTAGGGTGTGTTCTCTGACTGACCTTGAATACGACGTCGAGTCCAAGTAAATATATATCCAATGAACATGAGAAAATAATCACTTGGAGTTGGTCCCCGAGCGCATAGAATATTAAGCTAGCTCACTGCCCACGATGTGCTAAGCGGTAATGCTAATCAGGGACGCTAAAGCCAGGTGTTGTGTGACGGTGGTTAAAATGCAGAGATTGAATTACTACCACGGGGATGATAAATATGATTACCCTTTGGCCCTCGACCTTCAAACATTTAACATGCAAAATCCCATATTCCCATTAGTTAACGTACCTTAGCTTGCTTGAGTAGCTATTAGCCAAACATGTCAATGCTGCATACATAAGCAGAACTTCCAACTAATATGACAAAAATTAACAAATAAAACTGTTATAACGTATTATTTTTCGTATACCCATCGTTTGTCACAATTAACTGATTAATCATCCGTTTGAAAAGCCTTCACCTGTCCTAGCAGGTGTATAACCTATCCACTAATCAACATCCTGCACATTTGATTACCCTTTTTTCCCTCAGAAAATCCTATTGAGTGAAAATAAAATGTCAGTGCATCTCCACCATCTGCTGCTATTTAATTTGATTTAATTCCATGCATAGACTATGACTTAATCTGTATTCAATCCTGTTTTCCAAAAGAGAATTGTGAGCAATAAACATTCACAAGAACACAATAAACAGATGGAAAACACCACGATAAACATGGAATTAATTAAAACAATTACGTGAAAGCTTTAAGATGTCCTGGTGGAGTAAAAGCCTGTTGTTTGCATTCCATTTAGAAAAGTGCATAAAGCAGTTCCACCATCATTTGGGGATGAATGATGGATATCTGAAGTTAAGTAGTCACTGGAGTTTATACTGTAGTAACCAAGGGATAACGTGTATATGTGTAATTTGCCATAAAACCATCATGAAACAGGGTTTACGAAGGCAAAATCTTATACAATATCTCCATAAAGGTTAACCACACAATTTTTATTTTTATGTTGTAAGAAGATAGGCATCCAGTAAATGTTTACAGTAACCCAATGATTTTAATGTACTTTCACATCATACTCACTCTCTGCTGCATTTAAAGATGTTATTTGTAACTTGTACATATATGTAATCATATGTACATGTTTGTGGTTTGTTTAATTGTCAAACTGTCCAACCTGTGCATTGAATTAAACTATGTTTTGATTAATTAATGAATTAATAACCATGTGAACCTCACTGGTCTCTTTGTGATGATCAACTTAACCCAAATGTCAAATAGTAAATCATGCTTATGGTCATGAATCGTCTTTTTCTTCCTTTTACTTTCATTCTTAAAAGTTGCACCAATGAAATCCTATTATGATCTTTACTTTAGTCATATTACAGTCTGTTCTTGGTCACTTTGGTCTGTCATATATTTAATAATAATAAATAATATTAATAACAAAACATGTATAAGCTTTTGGACAGAGCAAATGCTAGTAAATTATAAAGATACAGATTATGTTTATTGATTCCTATGGTAAATTCACTATTTTTTAAATTTTCTGTTGATAATTTTCAAATTACCTGAGGAATACAGCTTGAATGTAAGTATCAAAAAACAGGTTCTCTTCTGATCCTAGACCACACTGTAAGAAACAATGGAAATACATGGTTATTCAGTTCAGCCATAACCAAAACCACACCAAGGAACACTGGTTTGCAAAATTAAAGAGCCTTTAATAAATGGCTGTAGTACACATGTTTCAGCTCAGTCATGGTTATTAATAATAGAGTCTAACCTCCGTTAGGGTTAGGCTTTTTGTTTTCGGTCAGTATGCATTTTGTAGAGTCTGAGTAATGTTTGAAAACAAGAGCAGCAGCTTTGAACTTTGCTTTTTTTTTCTCAGACAACTGGAAATGACAACAGATCTGGTCAAACAATTACAGGATACTTTGTGAAGGCAGCATGTGTGTGTTTCCTTAATGTGGGAAGCTTTGAGTCATCTCTGTAGAGACAAAAGGTTGGTCAACAGGTATTTTTAACCCATAAAAACTCAAACATCCATCACTGACCAAAAGCATCTACTGATCTAAACTGTTTAATACCACTTCATCCACTAATATCATCAATATATGTAAATAATTGGTGTAAAATACAGCTTTTCATCTTTTCATGGTCATCAGATATGACCCATTTGGATGTTCAGAGGCTCCATAGTGAACATAGAAACATCATCATCTTCTAAAACATTGATTAACCAGTAAAACTCAAGGAGTTTGATAAATGAGAGTAGATGGAAATGCTTAATTTATGTTCAGTTAATGCTAGATTTTACTGAAAAAGTCACTTTTTCGGCAGTTTTCCCTGTTTTTGATATAATAAACCTCAACCTTAATTTGAGCTTTTATGAACAATTTCATGGTCAGTAAATTAAATACAGGAAAATATCTGATTTATATTAATAAAATGTAAACTACAGAGGATAATATTGTGATAAATGGTGATAAATCACATAAGAAAGGTTAGATATAGAGACATTTTCCTTTGGGAACTGACACAAAAGTAGCACTGGGTCATTATGGGTTAATCAAGTTGAAGTACTTAGTTGAGTATTGTGACTACTTTTACTTTTCATACTTTAAGAAGTCTTTCTAACAATACTTATATACATGAACTTTTATTTTCAAGTGTAGGATCTGAGCACTTCCTCCACCTGCTGAGTTTGGTATTGATCGAAGCCTGGAAAAGAAAACCCCAACAAAATTACTCTGTGAATGGACTGGGAGCATTTGCAGGCAGGTCATGTTTGGATCTGCACACTTGGAAACACACTAACGTCTCCAGAAATCCCTATTCTCTGAGCGCTCAAACAGGGACGCACTTGGACACACACACACACACACACACACACACACACACACACACACACGGGAAAGCAGGGGATTCCGATCCGTCACACAGATGACATCACAGGCTGCCTGTAATAAAAAACAGCTAAACAAGGGAGTCCCCACTTCCCCTCCCTCCTACACAGAAAGCAAAGAGAGAGAGAGAGAGAGAGAGAGAGAGAGAGAGAGAGAGAGAGAAGGATGTTGGGATGACTCTCATTAGCCCATGGACAGAAAGAGAGTTCCTTTTACGGGGTCCACGTGCACACCGGCGTGCACGCTCGCCGTGGCTGTGTCTCCATAGTGACCGTCTTTGCTGTCCCAGCTTGGGGAGGAAATGCCAGACTCGGTGCTTCAGAGCTGCTCCACCAGAAACACACAAACACACACAGCTCTATTCTAATCCTCTGTCCAGCCACGACGGAAAAACTTCCCTTCGTCTTATCACCCTGCTGCTCTTCCTGTCCTCTCTATATTTTCCTCCCCTTTTCCCACTTGCTCCTCTCTCTTACCCCCCCTCTCTCTCTGAACCTCCTCCTTCCCTCCTTCCCTCCCTCCCTCCTCTGTCAGTGTAAAGTTCATTGAAGTAGACAACAGAGGTAAGTGTTCTCTTCTGCTCTCTGTTTCTCTGTTTGTGCTGCTTTAATGCACTTTCAGCGTCAGGTAGTAAAGGTCAGGTTAAAAGCGACTGTCAGTACTATGGTCTGGCTGATGCTGCACAGCTGTGTTTGCGCTCTTTAACCGTGCACTGTACTTGACCGGCAGTTCAGCCTCTACGCAGTGAATCGCCGTATGCTTTTCCAGCTGTCATGTGCGTTCACAGGCTGTTTGCCAGGTTACCGCAAGCTGTGTGATTACTGTAAGTGTGATAAACCATTCATTCAGGCCATCTACCTTTCCCTTCACAATAGCCCTTTGAGTGCAGACAGCCAGAACTGTTACACCCTCTTTTATGCCTTCGTAAAGTGGAGGTATATGAGATACAGTGGGATCTGATTTCATGAGCGTGCATGTGGAAACTGGACTTTAAAAGGAAATGGAAACAATGTAGTAACCTACACACTAAACAAACATAGTCAGGATTAAAACTAATACCTTTAATGCGGTGGTTTCCAGTCTTTTTTGACTCATGATCCCATTTTAACATCACAGATTTCTGGCGACCCCAAACATTCAAAACAAAGACGTTTTTTGCTAAAATTTGTTTATTTTTGATCCTGTATTAGTTTGCTATACTATGTTGCAAATAAACGTTAATTTTAGTTGACATTTAGTCTATATAATGTCTATTATTGTGGATGGAGGCAGTAAAGCCAGGTGTAGATTACTGCACAAAGGGAGA
>JAPQRP010000013.1:30372686-30383768 GCA_037367295.1 Apogon hyalosoma
GCGGTGGGAGATGGGCCTTATTTATACCTGCTGCTGGGCGAACGCGTCCATTTGATTGGCTGAAAATTACGTCATGCTCAGTTTGAACAATAACATTCTACGGCCCGGCTGAACCATACGGGCTAAGCGCTCGAGCTCAAAGTAGCCAATCGCGGAAGAGCCTTTCTAGCCAATCAGAGGCAAGAAAGGTAGATTCGCGAACAGCGCAGCCGACAACCTGGAGGGGGCGGGGCCTGAAGTGGCTGATGTGCATTTAAAGGGCCAGCGCTCCAAAGCACCTTTCTGTTGTCATTAGTCAGAAAAAGGGTTGAAGATGGAGCTGTGGAGTTGAATGAATGAGGAATTCAGACCCACGCAGAGCATTTACAGTTTATGGAGAGCACAGGGAAAGGCTGGAAAATGCTGAATTACATTTAAAAAAGAAAAATATCACTCCTTAAAGAAAAGCTAAACACAGAGGAAAAAATATTTTGGAACTGCTACAACAGTAGCACTGGGTCTTTATGGGTTCATAAAACAAGCGGCCTCACCTATTCTAACATGTTCAGTGTCAATTTTGCATCGCTGTATATTCAACCCCTCTGTTTTAGAGGAGTTTCAGGGGCGTTTCCAGCAGAACCATACCTTCTAAAGGTCAAAGCTCTTTGGTGTTTCTTTCTTCACCTCTGCCAGCCCCTTATTATATGTTGCCATGGGTATATTTAAGCTGCATGACTTGACATTTTGCTGTGTTCAGGTCCAGGTATCTCCAGTTACGCCTCGGACCCGGTGAAGGCAGGGGAGTCTCTGAGCGCCTGCATGCAGGAGGCGGAGCAGAGAGTCCCCAGGGACCGCCACCAGGAGACCCCCCTTTACCTTGGGGCCACTGCTGGAATGAGACTACTCAAGTATGACACATAAATACTGTATCATAACACCCACCACAGAATGCCTTTTCACAGAACTGGAAGTCGCAGTAGCCTTTTCCACTTGCGTTATGATTTATCTCCATGTCAGCTTCACTGCAGCGCATAATGCTACCGTCTCATCCATTATATATGACATGACCAGTTTCTGATATATAGGCTGCTGCATTTACTTGAATTATGGATGTGAATCATTCTAATCAATTTGTGTGTGTGCAGTATCGAGGACAGCTCGGCCTCAGACCGGGTTTTCCAGGCAGTGGGGGAAGCTCTGCAGAAGTCTCCCTTCTCCTTTCAAGGCGCCAGAATCCTCAGTGGACAGGAGGAAGGAGCGTTCGGATGGGTCACGGTGAACTACCTGGACGACCGACTCAGCCAGGTGAGGGTTCGCTGCAGACGCCTGGCTTTGTTCTGCCTGTGGAACCCAAAATCTGATGTGTGGGTTCAGTAGACAGCAGTTAGTAGCCACTGATTTATAGAATTAGATTAGATTAGATACAACTTTATTGATCCTTTAGGTAGAGCCCTCAGGAAAGTGAGGTTCCAAAAGCAGCACAACACCGAATATACACAAGAAATAAGAAGAAAAATGGCAAAACAATATCTGAAAAACAGTTGTGAAAAAAAAAAAACAAAAAAAAAACAAAACAGGCAATTGCACATTAGAAAGTATTGAAGAAATAACAAGTAACAAAGTGGTAATAATAATAATGATAATAAATAGCTAATTACATTATAATATGTACTATATAGCTATAGACTGTATATTCTTCCTTGATTGAGAAGATTATAAGACACCAAGTAACACTGTCTTATAATCTTAATTTGCTGCATCAGCTGATAGTTTACATTATAGCTCTGTTAGCTTAGCTCAGCTCTGTTTTTAGACTGAAAACAGCCACAGTAAAAGCACTTATCACCTCTGTTTCCTGTTGGGTTTGTGTCGTCAGTAGCTGAACTAAAGATCTGTTTGAATCCGACAAACGAGGTCAGATCTGTCACAGTTTAGTCTGAACCGTGGATCAACAAACGGCAACTTAG
Source organism: Apogon hyalosoma (assembly GCA_037367295.1). Lineage (NCBI taxonomy): Eukaryota > Metazoa > Chordata > Actinopteri > Kurtiformes > Apogonidae > Apogon > Apogon hyalosoma. Next base: position 30,374,633 of record JAPQRP010000013.1, read on the forward strand.
CAAAGATAATAACATCCCATAATAACTTTATACCCTATAAACCTCAGACTCAAACTCACCCGTGTAGAAGAAACGCTGCCATTTCAGCATCAAACTCCATTCTTTTCATTTACAGTTGAGTCCAGAGAAGAAAACAACAACTTCTATTTTTTTTTTATCACTTTTTTTCTTTGACACCCCTGTTCTAAACACTAATGCTGATTTTAGGTCATTTTTTAAAATATTTACAACAGAAATACTACATATTAGCCATTTAACACTGCCTAGAAGTATGTATTTTGTACTGATTAAGCATTTAAACTGTGCATGTCATTTTACCGAAGACAGGAAATGAAAATGATAAGCCTGTTACCTCCATCTGAATGCATTTATGTGGCATCTAAAACTATTCAGCATCTGCTTTAAATTAAGTTATGATACCTCAAACGTGTGTCTTACAACTGGATGGTTTTCATGTTGAGGATAATATTACAAATAGATGCAACTACTTCCATTTATGCATATTTTTTCTCTCCTCACTGTTACAGTCGAATGTTAATTGTGTCGATAAGGTCTCGTAGTACAAACAGAATAAAAGGATTATAAAAACTCTCATTGTTCTACATTAACGTCACCGTTTCTGCTGCAGGGCCTGGAAACCACAGGGGCCCTGGACCTCGGGGGGGCGTCCACCCAGATCAGCTTCATATCAGACAGCTTTGACGGTTCAGAGTCGCCCGCCAACTCCGTGACCTTCCGGCTTTATGGAAACGACTACAACCTGTACACTCACAGCTTCCTGTGTTATGGAAAAGACCAGGTTCTCCGTCTGGTCCTCGCACACCAAACACAGGTAAACTTCACGCCGGTGTTTCACTAAAAGCAGAATCTGAGCTGAACAAACTGAGGTTTTCCTTTAGTTAACCCATGTTTCATGTTTGTGGATCAGTTATATTTAATATAAACGTCAATATTTATACATTACGTTAGAGTTCTGGATAAAAATTAATGAATTAATGTTAAGTAATCTCAATAAATATTAAAGATAGTTAATATAGACACTATGCTGGTGAATTTATTTTATTATGTTCTATTATTTTGATGACAGTAAAGGTAATGTTTAAGTAAAGTAATAACTGATTTAACTAAAGGTGTTTTTCTTCTAGTACCTTATTATTGACCAGTGTTATGGAAATTAAAAAAAAAAAAAAAATTACCTCATATGTGAGTTTTTTTTAAGTAAATATTGATATAAATTGGACAGTTATTTAGTGTTTTTTCATCATTTAATGCCATTCTACTGTAATTTTTTTACATGCACTCACTGTTTTTCATGCTTTTTTATACTTTTTAGCCAGTGCAGCCATACGATTTTAGTATGACATTGGAATATATTAAAAAACTGATTTATTCAGTTAAAAATGAAAAGCTGCAGACGACAATATAAAGTTCCTAAATACACCCTATTTGTTTTAATGTCTAGATCTGTTTTCCTGTTTTTTTTGTTGTTTTTTTGTTGTTTTTGTAGGTTTTCTTTTCACTGTGATGCCCTCTTATGCAAAAGTTACTTTTTTCAGGGTTGAAGTGAACATACATATTTATTTCTCATTCTCTTTTCTTCAGATACAGCAAGAAAATACAGGGAATATGTGCACAGCTTTAAAAGATACAGAAAAAACAGAACTAAATGTGTTCTAACACTGTACATTATTGTGTTGTATTCTCCTCTGTATTAACCCATAAAGACCTGGTGCTACTTTTGTGCCAGTTCCCAAGTGATTTTTTTTTCTCTATTTGACATTTTTCAAGCGATTTATCACCATTTATTATTACATTATCCTATGTATTTTTCAGCATTTTTCAGTGTAAATCATATATTTTCCTATATTTAATCAATAGATCATGTAGACATTTGTGAAAATTCAGTGTCAAGTCAAAGGTTATTATATCAAAACAGAGAAAACTAAAGAAAAAGTGACTTAAAATGTAAAATATAACAATAACTGAACACGTCTGCATCTGCTGTCACTGATCCAACTCCATGGGTTTTACTGGTGAACCAATGTTGTAGAAGATGACGGTGTTTCCACGGTAACTACGGAGCCTCTGAACATCCAGATGGGTCATATCTGATGACCATGAAAAGATGAAAAACTGTATTTTACACCAATTATTTCCATGCATTGATAGGATTAGTGGATCAACAGGTATGGAACAGTTTAGCTCAGTAGATGGTTTGGTCGCTGGTGTTTGTTTGGGTCTTCGCGGGTTAAAACAGCTCCAGTATTTTCTGCCTTCATGCTGTGGTGGAGTGACTCCCTCGTTCTGTTCTGTTCAATCTCTTTCTCCTAGTCAGGTCTAGGAACAGTCGCAGATCCCTGTTTCCACAGCGGTTTCTCCGAGACAAAGAACTACTCGGTGCTGTACGACAGCCCCTGTGTGTCGAACAGGAAACCCAGCGGGGCCCCGGCGACCTTCACCCACACCGGCAGAGGAGACTTCCTCCAGTGCCAGGAAATGGTGAAGAAAGTCTTCAACTTCAGCAACTGCAATTACAGCCGGTGCTCCTTCAACGGGGTCTTCCAGCCTCTGGTGCAGGGGCCGTTCGGGGTCAGTAGTTGGTGATTTCAGTGTGTGTTCAGCAGTGTTGTGCAAGTTCCTTCCAAACTGTAATCCATTACAGATTACTTGTTACTGTTATGTAAAAGTAATTCCTTACCTTACAATATTACTGTCTCTGAATTGTAATGCGTTACATGACTCATGCGTTACTTTTGATTTACATACAGACTCTCGTCATAAATGGCGCATGCGCAGTAGAACCCAACCCCCCCAAAGTCAAATAATACCCCCCCCCAAAATACAAGCGAGAGTAGAGTCTTTGAACGCATAAATCTGCGCTACAGCAAAAAGTAATCTGTTACTGTAATGCATTACTTTTGGAATTGTAACACTGGTGTTCAGACAGTTGGACGTGTTACCGAACACCTAGAATAATGTGTTAAAGTCCACTAGGCAGCGTCTGCGTTCTGGGCGTAGCTGGACTTCAGCTTTTACAGGCTTTAATGGGAGCAGTGCGTGCTACTGGTTGACCTTCACGTTCCTTATCTGTAAAACAACACTGACTCCCAGAAAATCAAATGTGATGGCAGCGCTTAAAGGAGCAATTAGTGATAGTTATGTAAATGAATGTTGATGAGGTTTCACCTGGAGGACCTTGGTTAATCTATTTTATCCAATCGTTGTAGAAACATTCTTAAATAAAAGTAGTAATAATTCTTTAAAATACTCTTAAGTTAACCCTTGTGTTCTGGATCCGTGCTGCAGGTGCATCCTGGATACATTACCACAGGACTAATATACAACTCCTTATATGGACATCCTGGGAAGGTGTTTATAGGTCATGTCTAGGTTTTACAAAATGTATTTTTTCATCTTAGAAACGTGAGATATCCTCTGTAGACCAAAGAAAGCTTAAGTTAAAAAAAAAAACCTTTAAAAGCTGTTTTAAAATTAAATAATTGTCTTGATTGGAAACGGCATGGTGCAACAGATTTGTCAGATACTTTTTTTTTTTTTTAATTTTAAGGAATATCTTTTGCAGTGGATAGGTGTTTTGTTTGTTTGTTTGTTTTTAAGTTAACCTGTGAAACTCTTGTCCACTACAGGACAAAAATACATCGCTGGGTTTGAGGAGGACATTATAGTTTTAAAAAACCCGTAAAGGCAGCGCATACGCTGGCACGTTTTCACAACGTATAACTAAAGAAATGAATATACAGTATGTTTTAAATATTGTATTCTAAGTGATATATATATTTTCACAAAAAATTACAACATTTTCACTTCAAACGTTCATCATTTAGGCTGAATTATCTCTTCCTTCAGTGCTTCAGGACAAAAACAGCCTCAGTTTACGTAAAGCTGAGACTGTCCTGAATATTTTGATAGAAAACATTTTGGTATTGTGTTAGTGGCAGGAACTTAAAGAAGGTGAAAGTATGTAGAAATTAAGAACAAACCTTTGGAGCTCTGGAGTTCCTGCATGAATAACTGTACTTAAGTAAAAATACATAAGCATTGGCTACTAAATGTATCTCAAACCTGATGCAAAAGTAATGTGACCTATGAGATTATTAACATGTGAGAAGAAACAAAAACAAAAAAAGACGTAACGCACAAATGTGTTTTCAGTTTCTGGTCTTTTCCTCTAATCTTTATTTTTGGTGATATTATTATTGGATGCCTTGGAGATTCAGTTAAATGAAACCGTGTGAGCGGTTCAGAGGAGGAAAATCATTTGTTTGAGCTGTTAACAGTTAATAGACGACTGAAACGTGAGGTCAACAATGATTTTACTCCTAAATCAGATACAGTTTGATTCCAAATCTGAAAACAGGACTGCTCCAGGAGGATTTAGAGTCCTGCACAAGTCAACATATGTCCATTAACAGCAAATCACCACAGGATTTTACTTCTATAAGTCATACACTATGTGGACAAAAGTATGTGGACACGTTGAATTCAGGTGTTTCTTTTCTAACAGGGGTCTGGGATAAAAACAATAAGGACTAATGTCAAAATATAGTTTTATATTGGAATAAATGTGATTGCATTGGTTAGTTTGGTTTAAATCGTTATTTTTGCTTCCAAAATGCCTCAGAGATGGTTTTTACTTAATTTTTCTCAACATTGACGATGATTTCAAATGTTCTAACTTTAAATTTCTAAAATGCTCTGACTGTAAATAATCATTTTCTGCCACAACTAACCATCAACTTTCTTCACATCTCATTGAGGAAGAAAAATCCCCAATTAAACTTTAAGGAGATATTGATTCTTGTTGAAAAATTAAAAGCATATGTGGTATTTTTCTTATAATAGACGGTGGAGGAGTGTGGTGTTGTTTCATATCAGATTCTTGGACATGTCAAAGATGAACAATAACACTGATTTCATTGCACTGAAAGAAAGAAAAGAATTATTAACAAAGAAACATAATAATCAGCAAATCAAAAATGACATGAGGGGTCACTGAGGGTTCATTCATTCATTCATCTGTCAAATTTTAATGTACACATAAGTCACTTTTACAAACTAAATTCTGACATTAAACTGATATATCTATTTACCTTGATTAGATAGAGGAGAATTAACCTGAAAAATATGGAATAAATGTCTGAGAAAAGAGAATAGATTTATTTACTGACGCCTGTAAATTGACAACATGTGCATTGATTAGAGGCTCATGATTAGGGCACAGAGGAATTCGAACCGCCAACCCTTCAGTTACTGGACGACCCACTCGGCCTCCTGAGCCCAAAACAACCTCACTGGGTCATTTTCTGACCTACTTATGCATCTAAGGGTCACACAGTTCTCGAGCTGTGTTTCAAGTGAATTTTGCGTCAACATTTCTGAAAAACCGAATGAATCAATGAAAAACAGACGCCAGGTTTGTTCCTTGTGTTTATTGTTGCCGAGTGCTGGAAACCGTATCCGAGGTAAAAATAAATAACGGATAATGACTAACTTCCACATCCTGTGCCCCTGCAGGCTTTCTCTGCGTACTACTTTGTGATGAACTTCCTCAACCTGACTGATACGTCCATCCCTCTGGAGGTGGTCAAGGAGAAGCTAACGCGCTACTGCGCAACGCCCTGGCACGAGGTCACATTCACCCCCCCACACCCACAAAACACACAAAAACACACACTTCCCTCCACTTTTTATGAGTTTTTGCAGCAATAACTCTGGCGTTCTTCCACTACAATCACATCCCTCAGTGTGCAGTAACCTTGTATAATGTGAATTATGTGCAATAAGTTTGTGCAAAATCCTCTGTTCTGCAATAACAATGCGATATTTATTCAGTATTTAATAAATAATTCAATAAATGCACTATTTTTACATTGACTTGAGTTCAGAAATATACATACCGGTACATTTCTGTACATATTGTTTTCATAGATTTACATTCATTACATACTGTTTAGCAACTATTCATATTTTACGTCTGTTTTTATTTTTATTCTACATTTAATTCTATTCTTACTTTTTATAAAATTACTATTCTATTTATTTTTAGTTTTTGTAATTTTATATTCACTCTATTCTTATTTTCTGACATACTGTTTTTTTTTTGTTTTTTTTATTAAAACGGTTGCACTGACTGGAGTAGCACTAATTTCATTGTACACACAATGGCAATAAAAGGCTATTCTATTCTATTCTATGTAGACTTTAGTTCATAGATACACATACTGTTAATAATGTTAATACTGTATTCTCATTTTATGTCTGTTAATTTTTATTCTACTTTCAGTTCTATTCTTATTTTACTTTTTGCAAAATTTTATATTCTATTTTATCTTTTTAGTTTTTGTAATTTTATATTTGCTGTAGTCTTATTTTCAGACTTACTGTATTGTTTTTTTTAGTCATGTTGTTGCACACAATGACGATAATGGCTATTCTATTCTATTCTACTCTACTCTATTCTACTCTATTCTATTCTATTCTATTCTATTCTATTCTATGTCACTGACAGTCTCACCGTGTCTCCACAGATCAAGCAGCAGCATCCAGACATCAAAGTCAAGTATTTGGCCGAGTACTGTTTTTCTGGCACGTACATCCTCACTCTGCTGACAGAAGGATACAACTTTACCTCAGAGAGCTACTCCGATATAAAATTCATCAAGAAGGTTAGTAGATCACGGGCCACACCCTTCCTGGTTCATCAGGACCAGGGCCCCACCTGGTCCAGTCACATCCGGACCAGGGCTTCTGGTTCAGAGAGTTATGAGGAACCGTTCGACCTTTAGAGGACGACGACGTGTTTTCAGACAATGACTGATTTAAGACAGAAACGGTTCATCTTTAAGGTCAGACGTTCAGTAGGCTCTTATTTTACTCATTTATCTTTATTTATGGATTATAACATCACCGTCTCCACTAAAAATGGTCAAAAATTAGAAGTCACAGAATATAAGTATTAATGAGAAAAGCTAAAAGTAGTCTTGAATAAAATTAAGTATTTAGTGTTAAATCAATCAAAACAGTTAAAGTTGTGAATTGCAGTGCAGGTATTAGAACTGACCCCCCCCCCCAAAAAAAAACAGAGGAAGTATGCGTTTCTGTTGTCCATAGTCGACCCATGACCCCTTATTCCCCAAACACCGCAGTGTCTTATGGGTATTTCCATCGAGGTCAAGGAAAAACGTTAAGGATAAGTAGACAGGAGGTATTTTTTTGGGTTCATTGGGGTTAAGTTACACTATAAATCAGCTGCTCCCTAAGAGGTCAAGGGTCATGTGATGTTTAACAGCAGTAAGACAAGAAGTCGTCCAAAAAAACACATTAACGCAAGAATTTAGACTTTTTTTCCCCACTTTGTTTCTATTCTGCACGTCTTTTTGCAGACATTTACCGAAAACTGCAGTATTTGTAGTCCTCAACCTGCGATAAAACTGAATTAGTGACTCATCGTGGGTTCAGAAATCTCTCTGTTGGGTGTTTTTTCCTCCACTGGTCTTTCCTGTTGCTTCTCCTGACCATCCATCTTCCTCTAGATCACATTCCAGAGGTTTTCACTGGGGTTCAGGTCTGGAATTTTAGAGTGATCTGTTAATTTTTTCCAGATCTGTACTTTTTTGTTTCTGACCACATGGTGAATCTTTTAGTTTGGCATATGGTTTATATTTCATGTCAGTTTTTTTTTTTGTATCATCTAGTGCATGGGTGTCAAAATCATTTTAGTTCAGGGGCCACATACAGTCTGATTTCATCTCAAATGGGCCGGAAAAGGGAAAAAAACCCATAATAACCTATAAATAACGTCAAATTCAAATTTTTCACTTGTAAATTGCACCATAAAAATGTTTACATCGAAACAATATTTAACTCTTTAACAACGGCAATCTGTCCGATGCTGTATTTTGCACTTTACAGCAAAAAAGTTACTGTAACTCCTGAACCGTTTACACTATCCATAAAATACAAACAGCATCGAAAAGCTGAGATCCTGAGCTTTCTGACACTTTATAACACTTTACGGCAGCAGTGTGAGACTATTACAAGTACAAAGGAACTGTTTCAGTGATTTCCACACAGGCTAAAAAACGCTTGGAAATAAAAAAAATATGAATCTATAATATGGAAACTGAATGTTCAGCTCCAAAAAGCATGTTTGAGCAGATGGAAAAGAGTTGAAACCTAATTTCTGCAATCTCAGAAAGTTTCATTATGGACATTTACAGTTGTTTCTGATAATAAATATTTAAAAATTAGAAGTCCATTTTTTTTTTCTTCTTTTTTACTGTTTTAAGTATTTATTACTTATAATAAAGAGAATCAGTGGTCAGATATTGACAGTTAAGTTCTACCTGAAAAAAAAAAAAGGTGCAAAAGAATTGGCAAAAAAAAAAAAAAAATTTCTGACACTTTTATTGCAAAGAAAACATAAAGACACCTGCGTGGCCTGTAATGTGAATACACTGCAAAAATCTAAATCTTACCAAGTGTATTTTTCTCATTTCTAGACCAAATATCTCATCACACTTAAAATAAGACACTAAAGAGGAACTTGTCAGTGAGATATAAAGAACTTATTTTTAGACAGCGGGTCTGGAAAAGCTTATTTCAAGAAATCTTACCCAGATAATTTCCACTTGTTCCATTGGCAGATTTCTATTTTTTGCTTATTTCAAGATTTTTTTTTTTTTTACTTAATTCAAACCAAAAAATCTGCCAATGGAACAAGTGGAAATTATCTGGGTAAGATTTCTTGAAATAAGCTTTTCCAGACCCGTTGTCTAAAAATAAGTTCTTTCTATCTCACTGAAAAGTTCCTCTTTAGGTGATTCTGTCTTATTTTAAGTGTGATGAGATATCTGAACTAGAAATGAGAAAAACACACTTGGTCAGATTTAGATTTTTTCCAGTGTAAACTGTCTGTCTATGAACAATCCAAAGAAAAATAAAAAATCAGATAATGATCAGCATAATAGTGTGCATGTAAACAGGCTCAGTGACACGCTTGCTTGTTAAAGCAGTGATATTTTGCTTTTTTAAACTGAATTCCTTCCTTTTCCATCCTTTCCCTGTGGTCTCCATAAACTGTAAATGCTCTGCTTGGCTCTGAATTCTTCATTCA
>JAPQRP010000013.1:30408010-30423600 GCA_037367295.1 Apogon hyalosoma
AAAGTCTATCTTATCTTATCTTATCTTATCTTATCTTATCTTATCTTATCTTATCTTATCTTATCTTATCTTATCTTTCTCATTAAAAAGTTATTTTCTTTGCCTTGTTTGGTGTCACTTTTTTCAGCACAACCTGACCTGTGTGACTTTTGCAGTTACTTTTTCTCATTTGGCATGTTGTATTGACACACGGAACCTTAAATCACGCAAAAAACATGAAAGGAGAGTAGGAAAAAGTTAGATTCCTTAAAGCTGCGTATCACTTTCGTCACCAATTTTTCATCAGAACTGTAAAACCCGAGTCGTAGCCTAAGTATCACGAATCCGTAAGTCTTTCCGTGATTACGCACCTGAATCTCTTCCCTCACGGTGAACAATTTCGAAGCATGTTATTTGTTTTACTGGTGAATCAGTGCAGTAGAAGATGACGGCGTTTCTATTTTTGCTGTGGAGTCTCTGAACTGTCCAAATGGGTATTGATAGTACTAGTGGATCAACAGGTATTGAATATTTTAGACCAGCAGATGCTTTTGTTCGACAGCGGCTGTTTGGGTCTGAGGGTTAAAGTGTAATTCCACTGCTGGCCACTAGATGCTGCTCTGACAGACTTACACTGCACTTCTCTTCAGGAGTCATTCTGGCCTCATTCTCTTTATTTGATCTCTAATACATGCACCAGTGGTTTCATCTTTACATTATTGCTCCATTAATAATATTTTATGACGAACAGAAACTTTGATGTCCGCCGTGTTGGCCTTTGATTGACAGGCGTGTATGACAGCGCTCTCACCTGCTGAGTCGGACATTCAGAGCATCTGTTCATTGAATTAAACACATTTATTTTGAGCGTAGCGTTAGTTCAGGCGGGCCACGAAGTCGTAGTGCTTCATCGGTAACAGCTGATGCCAGACCTGATGAGCGAACTGCTCAGCTGATTCCCTTCTGAGACCGAAGCGGATCTAGCTCTTCCTGCGCCTCTGTTCAATCCACCTCCACCCTGGCTCCTCCCTTTTCATGCAACATCCTGTCTAATCATGTCATGTCATTGTCACTGATGCATGTTCAGTTCCCAGTAGGGTGTGCCGTACTATCCTCGTAGGCTTTCAACATATGCACATGAAAAGAAAGGAGGTCCCAAGACAGAGCCCTGCCTCCACATAGAATTTATTGCAAATTATGTAAAACAATTTCGACTAAGTGGTCCTGAACGAACTAAAGTTGTGGTTAATAAGTTACACTAATAAGGCCACTTCATGATGTTGTTATGCAGACGCTTGACAAAAATTAGCAATACTTCACCTATGGACACCTAACGCTGTCCAAATATGGTCACTTTAAAACTACACACTGTGGGTGATGTTATAAAACCTCTGTCCAGTGATTATGTAGCGTCTACGGTGCTCACTCTAGTGGAAGAATCTCAAAAATATTTCTAAAAAACAAACTAAAATTCGTTTTAAAGCTATGCTATTAATATACTCTGACAAAGCCTTCTTCAGATCATTGAGACTAGTTTAAATCTAAGTTTTCTATAATATTTCTGTTTAAATATCAGTCTTCTAACTACACCATATGGACAAAAGTATTGGGACTCGTTGAATTCAGGTGTTTCTTTTCTTTTGTTTAAATTGTTATCTTGGCTTTCAAAAATGCCTCAGAGGTGGTTTTTACTTAATTTCTTTCAACATTTTTTCCCCATGACTATGGTTTTAAATGTTCTACCTCTGGATTTCTAAAATATTTTTCGTGCTCTGACCGTAAATAAAATTTTCTACCACAACTAGCCACCTACTTTCTCCACATCTCACTTAGGAAGAAAAATCTCCCATTTAAATGTAAGGAAATATTGCTGTTGATAAATGATATGGATAAAAATAACTGTACCCAGTCATAAATACAGAAGTAAACCTGTCAACACTTGGTCTGTTTGACTGTATTTTAATGTCAGTCGTGATGGTGGTACTTTGAGAGTCAAATATTTTCTTAGGTGGGTCAGATGATGTCAAACCATCTGTTTCATGTTGGTTTAATGACGTCCTACGGCTGGAAAGACTCGCACATGTTCTTCAAGGAAACAACATGAAGCCCTGTTATGGATTCTATTAGAGAAATGATATTAAATGAGTATATTCAGTAACATACCATTGTTGTTGTTGTATTTCTAGTTGTAAATTTTGTAGTGTGAGGATCTATGTTTGCACTGACGACAAGTGGATATGTTTTTTCTCCCCCATCACTTTCCCAGTTTTACCAGATTCTTTTAATTTTCCTGATTCGTTTTCATTTGGTTTCCTCCTGATTATGTTGGGTTTTTTTACCTTTTTTTTTTTATTTTTTTTTATTTTTACAATTAGAGTGTTGCTTTTATATTTGTGCCTATGTTAAATTTCATGTGTTTTATTCTTATTTGATATATGAGGCATTTTTGTTTCGTCTCAATCGTCTCTTGGTCTTATTGCTTTCTACAATCAATTATTTGGGTCAATTATTTGTGCTAAAACTGGAAATAAAGTGATTGAAACTAATTAAAGACGTGTTTTTAGTAATTCCTCGTGGAAAAACAGCAAATAACAAACTTGAAGATGTCAACTACAATTGTACATATACATAATATAATACATGCTGAAAAAACATAGGGATGACAAACTTAATTCATCATCACATGGATGAAATAATGACAAAACAGCAAATAAGGAAACAATATATGCAGGTAGTTGTTTGTAAACTGTCAAAAACATCCAGTTTGGCAGTGTTTTAACTCAAGTCTCCAGTAAACAGTGTAAATTTGGGCTGATTCTAGTTGTTGGTCCACATATTTTTTTACTGCATTTGAGACTTTAACAATGTTTCTTTGTGTCTCTTTAACAGATGGTCATAATCCAGTTGTGGTTTATAGCTCAACTCCAAAGTATGAGCTTAAATACCAGTTTTATGACAAACACTCGAATCAGTTAATATCTACAGGTTCGTATATCACTCCCTTTGTTTGTGAGAACAGAAGGTTTGGCAGAGAACTGTTTCCCATGAGGAAATTAAACACAAAGGAAAATACTAATCATCCAATGTATGCTCTGTGGTTTTACAGAGGAGTCTTTCACATTCAGTGATTCATACTCAGAATGCAGAAATACCCATAAGCCCCATAGAAATGCATGGAAACTTAGGGTCATGGAGCTACATTTCCCATCATTTCCCCCTAAAAGCACAATGGAAAATCTTTTTTTTTAAGTAAATCTTAAGTATATCTGGTCTTTGCAAGCACATAAACTGTTATACCAAGTTTGACAGTGACTGAAATGAGGCCTCGAGTCGCAGGTGGTACCACATATGGAGACTTATCTGAATATCCTGATATAAATTTTAGGTAGATTTAGTGGAAACCGTGGGAAAGGCTGAACTAAAAAGAGAGGTTTTCTGGATTTGAGCAGAAATGTCCGGTCTGATTTATTAATGGGTCTAAAAATGGAGTTGGATGGAACTGCTGTGACTTTGAGGCTTACACGTAAACTTCTGTAAGTCACTGGGATGTGGAAGTTATATTTTATGAAACAGGACCAACGAGGCTAAATGTGGTAACCACATCAGTTTCTACATGAATGATTCTCTTTTGATATTTTTTAATCTCATGTCACAGGTTTATTATACACTACCGACACTTTTTGCACCTTCTGCTGTAAAATTATCATTTATCAAAACCATTTAAACCACTTCAACTCTACTCAAATCTACCAAATGCTCAATAATTTTCAGGATTTTAACTATAAATACCATTTTGAATATGCGATGCCACTTGTTTTATTAAAAAAAAACAACACAAAACGTATTATAGTTTCCACATAATACACGGTGGAGGAATGTGCATTGTTTTATATCAGTGTTCGTCATGTCAAAGATTATCAATAACAGTAATTTAATTTAATTAGTTGTTTTTGATCAATGCAGACTCCTCATTGACTTACATTGAAGCTGTTTTTCAATCACACATAAACAATACTAATGTAGTGAAATCAATGTTATTGCCACTTTTTGACATATCCAAGACTCATCACTAACTCTCCCATCATTCATTATTTAAAAAAAAATCAACTTTTTCATAAATAACTGTGACGTAATGTATTAGAATGGGCATTTAAAGCATTATAATTCTGAAAACTATACGTTTTTTGGTAGTTTTGAGTAGAGTTGAAATGGTTTGAGCGATTAATGCAGAAAAAAACTAACATTTTGAATATATGATAATTTTTTTAGCAGTTCGAAGGTCTGCAGAGGATAGTAAATTATAGGGATCCACAAGGGTTAGCGCTAAAAGACAAAAACTGATAATGAAAACGATGATGAAGAAGCACAATAAATATTAATATGTGTTTAATATAGTCACGAGTCATTAAAGTGTTGATCGTCATTGATTATAGCAGGTAATTAAAGCGCTAATGTTCCTACCTGATGAACCCAGTCTTGGGTCTGTGAATGAGGTGCATGCGGTACGCCGTGAAGTCCTTCCATCCGATTTTGTTGGGATCGTGCCATAATGTTCGGACCTGGAAGACACACAAAGACAAACAGTTCCCGGTCTTATATGTGACTTACAGATGTACCACAGATTAAAGGCATATGGAGTCGATTCCTGCCTGGTTCCTTGTGTTTCCCGTGTGCCACAGGGCGTTCCGTAAATACTCTCCAGGTCCGGTGGTGGAATTGACCAGTTTGATGGAGACTCCTGCTGTGCCAAAGGCTTTGGACGGTCTCTTCTCCCAGTAGGCCTGAGACACCTGCTCCCGTCAAATGAAAAGACCAAATATGGCACGTAACACACTCTGAAGTGCACATTTCACTGCAGATGGCTCAGATGGATGTGTAAATAGATGTGGTTCAGAAGGACTGTTTTTACGTTCGTATGAGAACAGAGAAGACAGATGAAACAGCAGGTTGTAAGAAGACCCCTTTATGCTTTTTTTGTGTTGGTCCCTTTATAACTGATCACTAATCCGTCCGTCCATCCATCCATCATCCATCTGCCTGTCCATCCATCCATCTGTCCGTCCATCTGTGCGTCCATCCATTGGTTCATCCATCGTTAAACCACTGATCAACTCATCCATGTCCATTTATCCATCCATATGTCCATCATACGACTAAAATGTCCATCCATCCATCCATCCATCCATCCATCCTCAAACTACTGAGAAACCTTCCATGTCCATCCATCATCCATCTGTCGGTCCATCTGTCCATACATCTTTGCATCCATCCATCCATACAACCCAAATGTCCATAGATCCATACATCTGCCTATCCATCTGTCCATCCATCCATCATCAAACCACTGATAAACTCAACCATGTCCATTCATTCATCCATCTATCCATCCATCCATCCATCCATCCAGCCATCCATCCATCCTTCCATCCATCCTTCCAGCCGTCCATCCGTCCATCCTCATCATCATTTAAAAAAGACATTTCATACATAACTGAACTCAATGTGCGATACAGTATAATATCTGTGTTATGAAACAAATCAGTTCTTATGTTAAATATATTCTCTTGTCTGTTGGAGTTTATCAAAACAATGTGAAATTCACGACTCACCTGTTTCCACATGACAACGTAGAATCGCCTGCTGGACTGATACGCAAACACGATACCGGCGTAGTCGTCATCTCGGTTGGTATTCACGTAAAATGTCACACTGAAGTCGACGGCGCTGAACTTATCAAATCCTGTTCAAAAGAATGTGATTTAGTTTTAGTGTTTTTAGAGTGAAGCTGGTTTCTAATATTTAGGAGCTGGAGTTAGTCTGACCTAAAGCGATGCCAGGATCTGAGTTGGCTGTCTGCAGGAGCTCAGTGCCTTGGCTGCGGATCACCCACAGTGGGTCCGACTGGGTGGTGCCTTTAGGGTCCAGCAGAACCACCTGGAACTTCCTGAAGTCTACGGACCCGATGTCCTGGTTGAGCGGACAGGGATCCAAGGCGTCGGGGATATTGTCATTGTCGAAGTCATCGAAACAAGCGTCTCCGCTGCCGTCACCTGACAGGGACATGAATAAAGAGAGGAGCCACTTTTGCATTGAATCTGAGCCACAGAAGAAATATGAGAAGGACTGGAAATAGAAGAAGTACACAGAGAATGTGCACATGCAATAAAAAAAAAGTACGATGGTGGATAGATTAAACAATCTTTCATTTATGACGGAATGATACTCCTGAGGGCCATAGAGCTCTGTTCATGCTGAATGTAAAACAAGAACATGACCTAGACCACAGAAAACGCTGGATTGATATTCACTGAATTTTACTGCATGATTGTAAAATCAATTTGTCATAATATGTACAAAATACGATTTCTCCTTCTAGAAAGTCAGTGTTGTGTATTATGATACCAGAGTTAGTCTGTTAGATGGTGGATTTTCAGTAGGTACCATCCAGGTTAACTTTAGTTAGTTTATGTCTGTGCAAGTGTAGTGTTTTGTGAACTTAACTACAACTTCCAGTGAGAGTCAGAGTTTGGAATTTTACCTTTGTTTTCATTTTAACAGACTTTTTTGGTTAAAGTTTTTTTGTTGTTTTTTTTTTTAGTTTTAGATTCATGAATACATAGTACATTTAGTTTTATGTTGAGAAACTGACCATTTGTGGTTTAGTTTTTATTTATTTTTTGTGCCAGTATTAGTTTTTCAGTAGAAACACCATCATTAGGTCCTTTATTGTGACATTTGTGAGACCCAGCAATGCATTTTGTCCTTACCGCTTTACTTAAAAAAAGGATATTCTATAAAAAAAAAAATAAAAAGTGTAATGGAAAAAATTTTTGCATTATCCTGTTTCCATTTAAAGGGGTCATATTTTGTTAAATCCACTTTTATTAGTCTTTGATATATTTATTTGTGTATTTGAACCATAACAGTTCATAATATCAACAACCTGAAGGGGGTGGGGTGTGAAGTGGCTCCTTTTCATTTAAAGGGCCAGTGTTCAAAACTACCTTTCTGGTGTCATTACTCAGAAATAGAGCTGAAGATGGAGCTGTGGAGTTGAATGAATGAAGAATTCAGACCCAAGCAGAGCACTTACAGTTTATGGAGACCACAGGGACATGTTTGAAAATGCATAATTCCATTTAAAAATGCAAAATGTCACTCCTTTAAGACAATTATCTAATGCAAAAAAGCTGAAACTTTCCCGGGTCTGAGGAGGATACAGTTTATTTTCTGTTGTTTTACTGTTAGTGTTAATTTTAGACTTTTAAACCCACTGACCGTCAGAGTCCAGTTGGTCCCTATTGGGAACCAGCCTGCAGTTGTCTCTGTCGTCAGGGATACCGTCATTATCGTCGTCATGGTCACAGACATCGCCCTTCCCATCCTTGTCGTGGTCAGCCTGGTTGCTATTGGCGATGTAAGGACAGTTGTCGAGCGAGTTCTGGTGGCCGTCCTCGTCGATGTCCTCGTTGTCGTCGCACATGTCGCCCACCAGGTCGCTGTCAGAGTCGATCTGCAGCGAAGACGTTCAGAAAACTGAGAGTTAAAGGAAAAACCTGATCTCATGTTACAGCCTTCATAGTCACTGGGAACCTGGTAAAATCAACAAATGTGGGAATAGCTGTTTGGAAGAATGGTGTTCAATCTGCTACAGTAGAGTTCACAGTGTGTAGAACCAACGCCAAGGAGGACTGGATTTATTGTGGAGGGACATTTTAGGAGACCGCACACCGTTTTTGGAACCTTCATTGGCAAAAGACAGCAAATGAAATTAAAACTGTGTAAACATGAAGAGCTGCTCCTGGAGCCATCTTTGTACTGTGACTCCCCAGTGTCCTCCCAGTCCCTCTGTACTGGGTTAAAACAGCTCCTCATTTCACCACAGAGCAGACGAGGTGTTTTTTAAAAGCCATTTAATATAAACAAATGGAAATCTGAAAAATAATGGTAGCATCTGAAATTCAATTAAATATAATGCTAAATAATTCTGGTGATATATGGAAAATGTGGAAAATAAATGTGACATTTCATCACTATTTCCATTTTATTGAAATCTGACTGATGTTCTTTTAATCATTTCATCTTGTTGCATTCTTCCATTTTTAATTTAGTAGAATAAAACTTAGTAATAAAAACTTAAAAACTGAACAATATCCCCAAAGGGTGATTTGTCAAACTGACAGCTGTCAAAAAAAATAAAAATGCAACAATAATACATGCATTGCAACCCTACTCGCATTAATACGACTCTGCAAAATAAACAAAACATAGACAAAGTCATACCACAATTATGTTGCATAATATTAGGAATATTATAATAGGTTTTAGATAACAATGAAACAACAATGAAACAATAACAATGAAAGTGCTAAAAACAAGAAGTAACTCAACGTAAGGAGAAGTTTAAGAAGATTTACACCATGAAGTTTAAGAGGGAAGACACAAATAGTTTTCTCAAATATAGAAGTGAAGCAGTTTGATTATCAGTGAGTGATGCTGCTTTTCTCTGTTTTAGGTGCATGTGTATGTATATGTATGTATAGACACACATTCATGCAGGTTTTTATGCATATATGAGTAAATATATGTGTCTATATGTGTGTATGTAAGTGTGTATATGTGTATATAATATGTGCATGTATAGCGCTGTGCATAATTTTTATTCTATTTATCTTTGTTGTTTTTACAGGATTGAAATGAACATACATATTTATTTCTAACTCTTATTTTCCTCAGATACAACATGAAAATACAAGAAATATGTGCACAGCCTTAAAAGACACACAAAAGACTGAACTAAATGTGCTGTAAAGGTTAAAGTCAGGACTTGGTGTGACCTCGGACCCCATGACAAGAAACAGCACAAACATTTAGAAACATCTGACGTGTGTTGAATGAAACCCGGTATAAAACATTAGAAGATTAGTGCAATAAAGTTCATATTTTCTGAAGTAAAGGGTTAAAGACATGTTAAATACAAAGGGAGATCACACTAAATATGACCACTTTGGTTTATAGAAGCTGTTTTTACTCTGAAATGTTTGTTTTTCCTGCTATTCGTACTTCACATATATCAGGTTGGATCTAAATACAGACAAATGCATGTGTGGACATTAGAACTTTAATAAACAATAAACCTAATGTTGGAACAGGACTTTTGCACAGGACTGTATATGTTAAGTATATACTGTATGTGTGTGTAGGTGTATGCATATATTTATATATAGATTTGTTTAAAAAAATATGTATATATCTAAATAGAATTATAAACAATTACTAATTTATGGAAAGCAGAGCAACTAAATAGGTATTTACTTCTTCCCACTCCTTTTGAATATGTAAATGGGTCGTATTTGTCGCTTTATCCTCCTAAGACCCAGCTATGGTTTTTCTGTTCATGTATATGGACAAAAGTTCCACAGCTTTAACTTAAAAAAAAAAAAAGCCATTGCAAAGGACATTCAGAGCATCTGAAAAATGCATCAGTGTTATGCTGTTTTCAGTCTAGACAACTTTTTCATAAAATATTCAGAACTTTATATTCTCCTGCATTTCAGGAGGTTAAATGTTATATTTCTTTATGTTTTCTTTATTGGCCATAGATTTGAGTTCATTATGCTACAAACAAACACACAAAACTGTTAACAAAGAAAAACATTCTTGAATAAATTGTCCTTAATTATCTCATGTTAAGCTGATGTAACACAAAAGATAGCGAAGCATTTCTCATGGTTTTCTTTTCTGCTCACCTAAATGTGAACAGTATTTTCTCTGTGTTCATGGACAAATATCATAATTAACTGTTGTCATTTGCAAAGAGAATTACTGTATATACAAATACAGAGAGGACACTCAAGTCTATGGAGTGGAATTTAAGACGTTTAAGACTTAATTAAATCTCTTTGTGTGAATTTAATTAAAAGGAAATAAAAAGAAATTGATTAAAGAAGCCATTCTAAGGTGATTTATGTGGATTTTTCATTTCATTTATCACTGTCTGGGTGTGTTTTTTTTTTTTTTTTTTTAACTTCACCTGTCGTGGGTTGTGCAGGAGAGGACAGTTGTCACACTGGTCTCCGACTCCGTCCAGGTCTGTGTCCCTCTGGTCAGTGTTGTAGATTAACGGACAGTTGTCACGATCATTCAGAACCTCTGGAAAAGCAAGGACAGAGTCTGAGTTGAGCTGAATGACAGTCCATTCTGATTGCAAACACAAAAACATGTTTATGCATAATGACAGCATAGACTACACTACATTTAGGTTCTGTTAGAACAGCGGTCCTCATGTGTTTTCAGACTGAGACTCAAAAAATTAATTCAATGTCTCCTCAGGCCCCAAATCTACAGAAACACACCATTTATTGCCATAATGTCTACATTTTCACTGACATTTCCTCTGATATAATGTTGAATTAAATGCTCTTTGTGGAATGTGGGAATGTTGATCACTGATAGAAAGACAGAAAAGTGGAAACAATAAAAGAACAAGCCTTTAATTAAACAAGTGGTGCCAGGCACAACAAACCCCGCCCCTCGCAAACGTTTTACCTGGTTTGGCCCTATCTCTTATCATTGGGAAAACACATTTTTTGGTGACATTGACCTTTGACCTACATTCACCAAAATTTAATGGGATCTATTCTGGATCACCACGCACCTTTCCTGAAAATTTCATGGAAATTGGTCCGGTAGTTTTTGCGTGAAGTTGCTGACAAACAAACAAACAGACAAAAAACCCGAACTAAAAACAATACCCTCGCCTCCCCTTCAGGGGCGGGTAACAATCTAAAGGCTAACATGCACAAACACACATGATTGACTCACTTTCCAGTTTAAATGCTGTGTTTGAACATCTACTTTTCCTTGATTTATTTATTTTTTGTAGTTTTTTCTTTGTTGTGCAGAGTCTCATCTTGTTGCTTTTTTCTATGAGCTATTTTTGATGTTTTCATCTTGTTGTGTCTCATTCTGCTGCTTTTGTTTCTGTAATGTTGCATCCTTTCTGTCATTTCTGTGTTGTTGTGGTCTTCAAGTAATTCTTGTCTTGCTGAATGCACTAGAATGAGAATTAATATTTCTATTATAATTTCTATTATAGAAATTAATATTTCTATTATATTTCTATTATAATTTGATAAATGGATATTTATATTTCCTTAAACTTTAATGGGAGATTTTTCTTCCTCAGTGAGATGTGAAGAAAGTACATGGTTAGTTGTGGTACAAAAATATTGTTTACAGTCAGAGCATGAAAAATATTTGAGATATTTAGAGGTGAAACATTTAAAATCATAGTCATGGATAAAAAAAATCAACGTTGAGAGAAATTAAGTAACATAATGTGTTGCGTACTTTTAATATCTCTCAGCCCGATACAGTGTAACATCCTGCTTAAAGTTACTGCCTTATAATTTAGATTAGACTGTCTTTGTGTAAAACTGTCGTCATGTCCTGGGTGAACCCCGCATTCGCCCATAAGTAGCTGGGATGGGCTTCAGTGACCCCAGTGAGGATAAAACGGTTTCAGATAATGTATGTCTTTGTGTAAAACTTGTTACAAACATATTTATATTTGAAAGCACTCAGATATTATAACTGCACAAGGCAGAAGGCCATTTGACTTTGAAAAAGTAGGTCAAGGTCACCTATTTTCAATAGGTTTCTGCTCCATGCCAAGATGCATCCACAGCATAAATCTGGTGCAGATAAGTCAGTGCATTCTTCAGATGTCATTATGTCTCTGAATGGACAGACAGACAGACAGATGACAAAATGATTACAATATCTCTTGGTTGAGGTGTAAAAAACCATCTCTGAGGTATTTTGGAAGCAAAGATAACAATTTAAACCAAACTAACCAATGCAATGATATTTATCCCAATATAAAACTATATTCTGACATTTGTCATTATTGTTTTGTATCCCAGACCCGTTAGAAAAGAAACACCTGAATTCAACACGTCCACATAATGTAGGTCTGATCACATCCTTTATGTTTATTATGTCTTTCCTCTGAATTTCTAATGGTTTTAGTGAGGTCAACTTTTATCGAGTCTTCAGAAAATGCTCCTTTTCTTCTTTAATTAGGAACATTAAGTCTCATATCATATTATTAAATGCTCCAAGTGTAGAAAAGGTTAGATAAGACCATTATAATAACAATTAAACCTTTCTTACACTTTATCATGTGACACTGTGTGTGTATGAATGCAACATTCATGGAATGCTGCTACCTAAAGTGAACGGAGCCCTGAGGCCAACTCTGAATGTCTATGAACGGATTCTGCAGAGAAGTAGCCAACAAATATACAGGAACACAACAGCAGTGTAATGTTTTGTCTGCAAAACAGACAAAGTCTAGCTTTTCCTTGACATTTTATTTTCCATAGCTTCAAAAAAAGTGTGAAAAACAGCAAAGATAAAACTCAAACACATTTTTTTCATTTCCACTGGAGAGTATTTACTTTTCTTTAACTTTCTGAGGTACATTTTGTTCCCTTGTAAGTCTAAATAAAATTAGCACAAGGAAAAGCAGTTGTAAAAGCGGTTCTATGATATTTATATTCCAAATTCTCAACAGCAGGGGGCAGTCTCATACTAGAACACACTTCGAACCAAAACCACCAGTGAATCAACCCTATGTATCCACAGACTGGATCAGTCACTGAGTAAAGTCTAAAGCTCATTATTTCCACACATCAACATTATGGTATCATCAAGTTTTCTTCTTCAAACAAAAACTCATTTTTATTTTAACAGATGCTCAAAAAAATCCACTGTGTCTAATAATAGTCACGTGCTGCATCAGCTGATAGTTTACATTATATCTCTGTTAGCTTAGCTCTGTTCGCTTAGCTCTGTTTTTAGACTGAAAACAGTCACAGTAAAACCACTAATCACCTGTTTTCTGTTCAGTTTGTGTTATCAATAACAACTAAAGATCTGTTTGAATCCAACAAACAAGGTCAGAACTGTCACAGTTTAGTCTGAACCGTGGATCAACAAACGACAACTTAGCAAAGATAATAATATCCCATAATAACTTTATACCTTCATAAGGTCATAATCAAACTCACACATGTTGAAGAAACACTGACATTTCAGCATCAAACTCCATTCTTTTATATGTACAGCTGAGTCCAGCAGAGAAAACAACAACTTCTATTTTGTCACTTTTTCTTTGACTCTAAAAGTTGTTTCTTAATGGTTCTCATCCCATCTGGTCACTCTCTGCTTTGGTTGAAGGCCCTGTTTTCCTCACCATGAAGAACCAGCAGAGTGACTCACTACTCCCTCTAGTGGTCGCATAAATCCCCGGGCCCGTCAGTGTGAATGAATTCAGTTCATATCTCTGCAATCCAAAACATTGGCATCTTTGGCAGAACTTCCCAGCTCTTTATTCTAAACACTAATGATAATTTGAGGTCATTGTTTAACCCTTTATCAGGCAAGTGACTATTTTTGGCAAACATTAAATATGGGGCCAATCCTGTGCCTCAGTGAGGTCCAGAAGCATGTTGGTTTTTACAAAACTGTACAGTGATGCAGAGAGATTTTATTGAAATTCTGAAGCTGTAAATAGTGATTATGAGTAATTTTTGTCAGTTTATGACCTTAGAACACTTGTTTCATTGCATGTGTTTACTTCTTAGCAAGTGCTGCTCGGATGTTTTATGGCAAGAGGAGGGAGGTGATGATGTCCAATAATATACAAAGGTTGAAATTATGCTCTATAATGGGTTAATACTTGAAAGTATAATCATTATACCTTGCTCTTTAAATGTCGGGGGGGGGGGGGTTTCAGTATGAAATTAGTGAAAAGGACATACATAGAACATAAATACTGTAAATTTACTGTTTGATTAATGTGAAACAGACACAACAAACTACAGCCTTCTCGTCAATCTATAAACACCCAAAATTCTTTAACACTAAGTCCTGTAGTCAGTAGTTTCTCGTTTCTTAAACCTCCATGTTAGAATATGCATCCTGTGGACGAGGAGTGGATGTAACTCCGGTTCACAAGACTCACATTATTGGCCTCAATCACACAAAGAAAACAACTAAGGAGAAGCTGAAACTACTAAAACTGGGCTAAAAACTGTCTCAGGCATTATTAACACCAAGAAGGATGTGATGAAACATCCTTTTGAGGCTGAAATGTGGTGAGAAAAAAGTCATAAATGACCAGGATTGAAGCTTACCTAAGTGTCTGGTGAAATAAAATCATAAATAGTCAACCTTAGGACTCATATCTATGTTTAAGGGTGAAAAAAACAGCATTTCTACACACATACATGCACACACACAACGTGAAGAGAGCTGAGGGAATTGGGACCAAACAGCTGTGTATTTAATCACAAAAACAGGCTTTGATTTGCTGGAGAGCATAAAGATTGGACCGTGTTTTAATGGAAAAAGGTCATGTGAGTCCAGATTGACCCTGTTCCAGAGTGAGAAGAGAGGCAGATGAAGCGATTACCCATAATGCCTAGTGCCTACAGTACAAGCCTGTGGGGGCAGCGTTATGATCTGGGGTTGATTCAGCTGGTCAGGTCTAGCTTCACAACGTTATGTGTTCATAAAATTAGGTCAGTGGAAGCTGAATAAAGTGAAAAACCAGAATGATCATCAGTGGAGTTTTTCTTCATATTCCAGGATGAAAACACCAGGATTTATGAGGATTATATTGTGAAAGAGTGGTTCAGGAGCAGGAGACATCATTTGACACATGGATTGGACACCACAGAGTCCAGACCAAGAATCTATGGGATCTGATGGAGAAGACTTTACACAGCGGTCTGATTCTCCATCGTCATTACAAGATCTGGGACAAAAATTAATGCAAGTACAGATGGAAATAGATGTTGTGTCACTGCATCAGCTTATCGAATGCATGCTATAATCAAAGCTAAAGATGGTCTAGCGTATATACAGGGTTCTGACAGGTTTCTACAGAATTTAAGACTTTTTAAGACCTTTTTTAGAAGAGAATTTAATGCCCATTTCACAGCCATAATAGAAAAAAATGTGACTCCTAGAATTCAGAAAAATATATTTATTTACTCATCGTTCCGAGTTGAATTGAACTTCAAACACGCTCCCCTCCACTCGTGTCAACCAGGTCAAGAATGATCTTTTCTCCAACTAGGCATTATTATTAAATTTGCACTTCCTCATGCTTACTTTTTTGAGTCATCCCCTAAAATGTTTCCAAAGTCAGCTTTCTTGGGTGATGCACACATGACTAACGGCTGCATGGTCTGTGATCATTTGTCACTGGGGGCTGCAAAGTTAGCAGTAATTTGTCCGTAATTTCAATATTAATTGTCAGGTTGGAAGGAGTGGAACTGAGTAGACAAATGTTACTTTTTTTTGCAGCTTAGACATTTAACAGACACATTTAAACACAATACAGCCAACAAGTTCATGGCAACATAACTTAAGACCTAACATTTCAAATTTAATACCTTTTAAAGACATTTTTTTGGTATTAAGGGGTCATATTTATCTAAACCCACTTTTATTAGTCTGTGGTTCATTTATTTGTATATTTGGACCCTAATAGTTCATAAAGTTTGAATTTGAACCCTCCAGGTGCTGCAAAGCTA
>JAPQRP010000013.1:30463519-30483343 GCA_037367295.1 Apogon hyalosoma
GAGCACTGAGACCTGATGTATCAAATATGATACAAAATTGAAACTCATACATGGAAATTGATATTTGAAAAAAAAAAAAAAAAGTGTTGGGTTGTTGTGAAGGACCAATAAAGGCTCCAGTTTCAATGATCTGGAATTTTCTGTCAATTATTTAATGGTTCAGGCTTTTCAGGGTTAAATGGGTGCTTGGATATTACTACTTTTCTGTAGTGTGATAAATAATGCCATCTGCTGGACGACTTATACACTATTTCCAAAAACTCTGCGCCAAAATGCATTGAGGTATTGTTGTTTTGAGTGATTACTATCGAGTTCTTCGTTGTGTTTGTGGTAACTTTAAAATAAACTTCATTCAGGTAACAAGCATGCAAGTTATGAGGTGAGACTGAAACAAACTGCTTGTACTTATGAAAGATTTATGTGAAATGTTTTGGAGCTCGCTGAGGTTTTTCCAAGTAACAAAAGCTACTAAATGCAGCTCAAGTCTAAAGACACACACACTGTCACTAAGTAAAACAAAACAGAGCAAAATACGCCCTGTCTTACAGTGCATTTATTACTTTTTAAGCTCTGACCTATTTCGCGACTCCCCGCTTTTTCGCGTCTCAAATCAGATCTGTCACTGCTGCAGCGACTGGAGGATATTCTCCAAGACGGTCACATTCATCACCTCCTATTTGTCTTCAGTTGTTTCCATGATTTCCACATCCATCACAAAACAGCATCTTAATGTAGATGTCATTTATCTGAGTGTTTTTCCATTAGATGAAAAGAGAAAGATCTAGGCTAACCGTATATTAAGTGCCAGGTCTCACAGCCGAGAGATGAATTTGATACTCAACACCAGGCATCTCGGTCTCAGTCGTCTTTTTTTATTCAGTCTTCGCTTTTCTCCGTCATTTCCCCGATTGTCTCCTCTCGCCTTCATTTTTCAACTGTCCCCAATGAGAGTCTACTCCGGAGCTGTTAGATGAATGCGAGGGAGGAGACAAGAGGAATTCAAGGCTATGGAAATTGTGCATATTCTCTAGTGTAGTCATACTTTCTGTGAGGTATTCCAATATTTAAAGCACATAAAAATGTCTGCTTTACAAACTACTGAGTAATAGAGTACAAAGAAAACAATGTGAGAGCTTCTCCAGAGGATTAAAGCTGATAAATGACTCATCAGTTTGCTCTGAAATCTGCTCAAAAAGCATCAGGAGTGAGAAAAAAAAAAAAAAAGAATGTAAAGGGATGGGTAACTTTACAGTGTCAGAGAATTGTGGTGAATATGCAAACCCAGCAGCAGTCTACACCTGCCAATGAATAATGTCTGCAGCTGTCAATCCAGATACACTTCAGTGAACTCAAAGAAACACAGCGCTGTGTTTGCACACACGTCTGGAAGCTGCCAGTCATCACGCAGGGCGCAGTCTGTGAATTACCAAGTCATTTACCCACAATACCACCACTCCTCTCAGACGCCCTGCAGTTCCTCACCTCACTAGAACATTATTGCCGTCATTTTATTTTGATTAGAAGATTTTTCAAAGGTTTAAATATTAAATCCCCACCCCCCCCCCCCCCCCCAGCACTTCCCTTTCCTTTCTTCCAGCCCCCCTGGAGTCCTGACAACACTTATACCGACGGACGGACAGCTCATAATTAACTTTCCTTCCAAACAGGAAGAAGGAACTGCTGTCGAGGGATGACCTGCAGTTGCCATGGCGACCGCTGTACGATCTTTATGAGAGGGTCGTTTACTCCAAAACCGAGCATCTGGGTCTCATCTGGTTCCCCAAGTATGTACTTAAACATTCACTCCAACCTGCTGAAGTGAGAGAACTTCAATAATATTAATGTTTTGATGACTTACTGCTTTTAAATCTCATAACAGCAACATTAATACTTAACCAACCCTCATCCTAAACTGCATTAAAGCACCGTTTCACACACATTTCATTACATTTTTCTCCTACTTTAAGTGTAATTAGTAATGAAGCCAATCTTGATTTGATTTGTCTGCGTTTTAAGGCTTCTATGTTGTATTGTTGTGTTAGTTTTTACTGTATTTACTTCAGTATTTCTGTTCTTGGAATTCACCTTTTTTCCATGTTCATGAGGTCATGACCTATATTTATAAAATTAAAAACAAAGGCAATTTGCAATATTCACAAGCGCTGCTTTTCCGTAAACATATTTATTGCACATCTTGACATTTGACAACATTTCACACGTTTTATTGCGTTTTTCTTCCATTTTACATATAATTAGAAATAAAGCTCATCTTAGTTTCTTAATAAGTTTCTGTGTTGCATCAAAGAAAGATCAAAGCTCGTACTTTTAGCTTCATAAACACTGGTCATGTTATCAGTGTCATTTCATAGTCCCTATTGGTTATTAATCAGATGTAGGTTGTAACTGAAGTCACATTGTAGAATAATCGTCACAGAAGTTCAGCACTGTTTAAAGTAAACTGCCTTTAGTTGGAATACTGAGTTGTAGGGCCACTGTTCTTATTCCCACACCCAAAGATATCATTACAATTTCTCATCTTTTTGGACAAAATCACATAGGTATTAGTGGGATTTAAGAGGATCGAATAGAAATAGTGGAAAATATCATAACTGATGATGACTTAGTGCATAAATATATCTACAAAAGCAGACCAAGGCGGCCATGTTGCTGTGAACAGATCTCATTTTTTTATTGTTTTTTTTTTTTTTTCCATATTTTCTTCACATTTTGTACCTGACAGGTACTGCTATGGTGAAATACTATCACCTTCTATGTTTGACTGTGGTCAGAGTTATTATTCTTGTAGGTAAAAAGCCATGAATGGACGAAACAAACTCTTAACAAGGGGAGGTTGTGCAATCTGTTACTTCACCTCTAGATGGCATCAAATATTACACATTGCACCTTTAAGGATGTTGCTTTAGAGACAACGTGAACTTGTTCACTTCCCACAAACACATGCAGGTTTTAGAGCGGGCTGACTCTCTTCATCACGTAAATACACTCGGTTCCCTAGCAACGTTAATACTACAAACAATCCACAATGAACCCACTATGCTGTCTTTAAAGTAAGATATTTACAGTGGCACTCAGCCCCATTGAAATGCACGCACCGCACATAAGTTCGAATGAAACTTGAGGAAAAAACACCAGATTTGCTGAAGGAAAAACAGCTTATTTAATCAGACTAATCACACTTCTGTTGCACTGGACGAGACTCAAGCCAAACTGAAACCATCCGCCTATTAATCAAGTGATGAAAGACTTTTCAACAAATGTGATAATTGTTTAATTAGGACTGCTAAACCTGAAATGTGAGGATTTGAGTTTTTTTCACTATTGTAAATCACGGGTTGGATTTGGATAATGTTTGTCTGGCTTTTGGTTTCAGTATTCTGATATAATAGTTAATTAATCAACCTTGATTCAACTCACGGTGAAAAAAAATGTTACTGCCCTAATTCATTTATGGTACAGCTCATTAAAATATGTTTAAATACAGTTTAAACCAAACTGAAAGCAAGAGTTATTCAATACTAATAATATAAATGGGTAAATAACACTGGAGGTAACAGGG
Source organism: Apogon hyalosoma (assembly GCA_037367295.1). Classification (NCBI taxonomy): domain Eukaryota; kingdom Metazoa; phylum Chordata; class Actinopteri; order Kurtiformes; family Apogonidae; genus Apogon; species Apogon hyalosoma. The sequence continues at coordinate 30,467,097 of JAPQRP010000013.1, forward strand.
AAAAAGACCTAAACGGCCACCAGTGACCAAAAGCATCTACTGATCTAAAATATTTAATACCTGTTGATCCACTAATCCTATCAATACATGTAAATAATTGGTATAAAATATAGTTTGTCATCTTTTCATGGTCATCAGATATGACCCATTTGTACGTTCAGAGGCTCCATAGTTACTGTGGACAGACTGTCATCCTCTACAACATTGATTCACCAGTAAAACCCAGGGAGTTGGATCAATGACAGTGGATGGAGAGGATTATTTAATGTTCAGTTAATGATATATTTTCTGAAAAAGTCACTCTTCCTTCTGTTTTCCAGTTTTGATATAATAACCTTTGAATTTACTCTGAGCTGTTATGAACATCTACATGATTAGTAAATTAGATATAAGAAAATACTTGAAAAATGCAAAATGCAAATGATATAACAAATGGTGATAAATCACTTGGCAAAGGGTAAATGTAGATTAAAATTAATTTGGAAGTAGCCGCAAAAATATTTCTAGGTCTTTAAGGGTTAAGATAAGAAGGAATTACTCACATTTTACATCTTAGTGGTGAATGTTTCATACTTCTTATTCCTCTTTTTTTGCTTGAGAGATTTAGAATTTTCAGATCAAGATTTGACTCAATGGATAATATAGCAACCTCAAAATTAAAAATAATAGAGGAAAACACCTGATTATCGCTGAAAAATGCAAAATACACAAGATAATATAATGATAAATGGTGATGAACACTTAGGAAGGGTTAAATATGATGTTGGTTCTATGTCTGTAAGGGCTGGAGTTCCTTTAAATGTCAAATTTCTTCATGAAAAACCTTGAAATAAATGTGTTTTCATTCTGACATATCCCACAGTTTGTTGAGCAGAGACGTCGACAAACACACACTCACACATTTCCTCTTTCTGCTTGTTTGCAGCTCAGTGGACCACATTCTGAAGGCTTTGATCAAAAGCTGCAGACTGTAAGTCGCATCCTCTGTGATCATGTAATTTGTGCTCCGGATAATGTTCAGCTTTGATCTGCAGTTAAGTTCTGTACTGTATATCAATGTGTCTGCTTCCATCAATGTTCACGTCGCTCTCTTTTCCCCTGTTTCTGTGTGTGTTTGTGTGTGTTCTGGTAAACTTCCCAGGTATTTCCCCGCGTCCTCCACCAGGGAGATGCTGGATGAGTGGCGCCCCCTGCTGTGCGTGTTCGACATGGTCATGCAGAAGGCCATCAGTAACATGGAACTGTTCCTGCCCACCATCATGCCCGTGGAGGAGCACGGCCAAGGCTTCCAGTAAGTGGGCCAACAAGGGACGACATGGGACGCTCCTCACACTCGCTCTGTTTAGAAAAAAAGCACCGCCGTTCGCCAAGAGCAGCCGGTCCGAGCCAACGCCAACACAAGGGGTTCATGAACCTGCAGCAAAAGCACTCGTTGTTTATTTATGGATCAGTCTGTGCCAGCAGAAAAACTAAAGCGTGTTGGACTTCTAGCCCCTTAATGGAAGTTAAACCTTATTTTCGCCTGGTTTACTCCCAGTATTTTCATTAGGTGGTGTAGTTGGCTCTTATAACCTCCCTGTGTTCCTTCAATTGCACTTCTTTAACCCTTAAAGACCTTGAAATATTTTCGTGGCGACTTTCAAATGAATTTTTCTCTCCGTGTAACCTTTCAGCAATTTATTACCTTTTATATTATAAATTATCCTCTGCATTTTGGATTTTTCAGTGAAAATCCACCATTTTGCTCATGTAGAACCATGTAAACTGAAGAAAAAGTGATGTTTTCAGCAAAATATATCGTTGAATGGATGTAAAAATGCATCTACAGCCACTGTCATTTATGAAGCTCGATGGGTTTTACTGGTGAATCAATGTTGTAGAAGATGACGGTGTTTCCATGGTTACTAAAGAACCTCTGAACATCTAAATGGGTCATATCTGATGACCATGAAAAGCTGAGAAATTACATCTTATGTGGATTATTTGAATGTATTGATAGGATTTGTGGTTTAAAAGTTATTACACATTTCAAATCAGTAGGTGCTTTTGGTGGCTGGTTGCCATTTAGATCTTGGAGGCTTAACTACAGATATGAGAACAATAAAACTGATTCTTATTCTGGATTTTTATTTTTTTGACAGTCCAAAACACACAATATTCCACGAACTATTAGATGTTGCTGCAAATTTTGACTTTTCAGAACCTTTGACCTATGAGATATTGACTTAATATCCTAAAAAATGCCTCCTAATCAAGTCGGTCCATGCTGCTGTTCTATCTAAATATTTCAGTTTTCATGATGTTTATAGTCAACCACCTTAGTTTTACTCATTTCTTCCCATTGTACCATGATTTTTCCAGTATTTTTAGATGTGAATGTTTGCGTTTTGTCATCCGAGTTCACTACGGAGCCTGTGAACGTCCAAAAAAGAAACACGATTCCACTGAAAAGCCGTGAAAGTGCATTTTACCTGAATTATTTACATGTATTTGTAGGATTATTGGTTCAGCAGTTATTAAACATTTTAGATCAGTAGACGTTTGATGTTTCCCGTGGCTGTTTGGATTTTTAAGGGTTAGCTGTGTGTGTCTTTTACGAGTACATTTTCGAGCTTTACACCTGGGAGCGCAAATAAAGAATGTACTTTTTGCTTTAGAATGTGTTTCCCCCGCTAATATTTTGCCTTTTTAGAAAACCTTTTTGCCCCTTTTCTTTCTGCACCCGTCAGTGTTGTGTTCCAGTCAAGCAGGCGTTTTTCGGAGCGCTCGGTGCATTCTTGAGTGGATTCACTCTTTCGCAAGCTATTTGTCTGGATCTACTCTTGGATTCATCAGCAGTTTCCGAGCAGTTTCCACAATACATCATCTTTAATACTCTATTTTTCCATTTCACTTTTTCTCTCGCTCCTTGAGAATCTATGTGGGAGGGAGTGAGTTCATATTTTGGGGAATTGCAGATAGATGAGAGGGATTTGGTTGCAGCCTCAGGTGCATGTATTGCTCTGTGTGTGTGTGGCTATAACGGTGTTTTTTTGGTGTGTTTTCAGGTTGTGGTTCGAGGAGTTGATGAATCTGTGGATGTCGGTGCAAAATCAGCCGAGTTGGGAAGGGGTGAGCCTCGTCTGCAAACACACAAACACTATATTTCTTCATCTCCACGGACGCTAAATAAAGTGATTTGCATTTACTTGTCCCAAAGCGTTTACTCAGAACAGAACTTTATTGACATGTGCAAACTGGTTCTCTCTCCCGTGAAGAGTCTAATCCAGGGAAAATACAACAAAAAAAAAAAAAAGAAGAAGAAGAACGGTTTTTTACCTTTTTGACTCTTCGTCCTCTGAAAGGCAGCCCTCAAACTTCTACAGAGGTTTTTGATTTGGTTGATGATTCACTGCATTCTGACTTTGTTCTTGACTTTAAACAGTTCCTTGTTTGGAGCCTTAGGCGTTCAACAATCCTTAAATATTTTAAAGTCTCCAACAAAAACAGGATTATCAGACCCAGAGCAGGTTTTTATTTTCTACTTTCCCTGGTTGAGCTGGATGGAGAAAAACCATTCAATCAAATCAATCAGTGGTTCCCCAGAGCATATACCAGAAAATCTACATCTTTACACCACATTAATTCACACATTTCTATAAGAAAAGACATTTTCAGCAGACATACAGATTGAAAGTGTCTCTTGGGGAATTGCTGGGATAAATGTAATGCTTCTATCACCACTTGCATGAGTTCAGATCTAAGTTAATTTCATCTCCTCCCTTCTTAGAAAACTGATAACATCACCTAATGTTACCCCGCTAGACGTCGACCAATAGCGGATTCTCAAACGTCAAAATAACAGCGATAGTTTGGAGCAGAAAAGGCAAATAACTGAACGACTAAGTCAAAGATGTCAAACTCATTTTAGTTCAGGGGCCACATTCAGCCCAATTTGATCTCAAACAGGTCAGAGCAATAAAATAATACAATAACCTCTAAAAGTGCAATTTTTTTTATACTTTATTTTTGTTTGTTTTATCAACAGAGAGTTATTCCTGCTGTACATACTTCACATATATCAGATTGGATCTAAATAGAGACAAATGCATATGGGTAGTCATTTAATAAACCAACAAACATAATATTGTACCAGGACTTTTAGACAGGACTGTGCAGTTGTGCTCATAAGTTTACATACCCTAGCAGAATTTCAGATTTTTTTGGCCATTTTTCAGAGAATACGAATGATAATAGAAAAACTTTTATTGAGTTAAAATGCAGTTTGTCGTCTTTTCATGGTCATGATCAGCGCATATGTGTGGTCAGTAGAACTTCACTAAACCAACAAACCTGATGTTGGACCAGGACTTTTATAAAGGACTGTATTTTTAATTGATATAATTTAATTTTTCAATCCTGTATTTTGTCTGAAAACTACAGCCACTAGGACTTTGAACTTGATTTTAGTCACAGAACTTCTGGTTTCAGTCCTTTATTCCAGATGCTCTTGCTTGTAGAGCCGTCTATTTGAGATATTCAGACACATTTCTCTTTTTATTCCTGTTTATGCACATCAGTATTCACCTTTGACCAGGTTCGATGATTACACACTCAGTTCCAGTTACACTTTATCTATCAAAGACATCACATTGTCACAATCATTTCATCAGAAGAGGGAAAATATATTTTATTCCAACTTTATGAGCAACAGTGTAGTTGTTTTCACATTGCACATGACCCAAACCATGGTTCTGTTTGACCTGGACTGAGCCCAGTTCTTTTGATTGGACCAAAAACAGACCACTTGATCCAGGTGATGTTTCCCTCCTGCAAATGTAATCCAGACAAAACAATGTACCGTTTGCATGGTTACTAGGTGCAAATATTTTCCTAGTAGATTATTAATCTAAATAAAAATTCTTTTTCATCAGACCAGTCTCTTCTCATTTAAATGTTATTCACACTGTTGTGACAGCTGCAGCACTTAATTGGTTTCTTTTTTGCGCCATTGGCTCAAAATTCCATGAATTCCATTAATATAAGACTTCTGCATTTACTCTTCGCCTTTTTTTTTTTTTTTTTTGGGTTGTTGAAAATTTACCCCCTTTTCATGGATTTCTGGCCAATCACAGGTGTTTTCAGATGAGCAGGCGGGTTAAACAAGTGACTGACAGCTGTATTTACCAATCACATTCCATCAGATGCTATTTTCCATATCTAAACATAGAACCATAGAAAAATGGCCTCACCTCTCCTTAACATCACAAAATGACATTAGATTAATCTATTTTTATATTTATCTTTCAATTTTGAGAAGGAAGTTGCAGAAGGAAGGCATTTCTTATCTTCTCTATGTGTTTACACTTTTTTTTTCATTTATTAGTGTATTTGGTCAGGATAATGTACATTAAAGAACATCTTTATTAAAACAACATTTGTTTAACCAAAATAATAATTTGTATTCATAGTCCCTAAAAACAATAACAATTAAAACAATTACAAACATGAAAATAAAAGTACAACACATTAAAAGGTTAAATGTATGCACTTATTGACGTTGGGATCTTGTTTATGTTTCACATATTGCTTGTATCTTTATTTTTTCATTATTTTACTGTTCTTACCTCTACCTCTTACCATTTTTAATATATACATTTATGTGTATGTACATTTTAGCTGTTATAACATGGTAAATTTCGCTGGTCACAGGAATAATAGAGGATTATCTTGTCTTATTTCATCTTCTTCCTCTTGATTTCAGCTTCTGGAGCTTTATTTGAGTAGAAGTAAATGCAGCTATTGACAGCTATCCAACTTTAATTCATCTTAACTTTAATTTTAACCCTCACAGGGACATTTAAGGGATAAAATGTCCTTATAATGTTAACACGTCCTCCCTAAAATCTGAATGAAGTAACACCCAATTGTACAAATGTGAACTGACACAAAACTTTCACCCTTTAACTTGCCTCATAATAGATTATATTACGACCCTAAATGTTGATTGGAAATACTTAGAAATCACAGAGCAATGAATCACGCAGCTTTCCATTTAGCTAGAGAAATGATAGCATAATTTGGAATGACACACTTTTCAACATTTCCTCGTGTCGATGATTGAAATGTTGAAATGTTGTTAATGTATCTGCAGTTTCCGCCTGGTGTGCAGATAAGATTTTCCATTTGTGTCTTTCATCCGACTCTCGGCCCAGAGGAGTCTGGACGTGCACGCTTCCTCTCCCCTCAAACATCTTTTTTTTTTTCCAAAGCGTCTATATATAATTCTTGGAAAGACATCCTTCACTTCTGGGAATGTTCTTTGTACTCGTACTGATTGTTTGTCTGATGTTGTCATTCAGCACCTAGTGAACCTGTTTGCTCGCCTGGCCAACGATAACATCGGCTATGTGGACTGGACCCCTTATATTCCCACTGTGAGTCATTAGAGGAATTATTTGGATATAGAAGTGTGTCTGTTAATGCATTTTGTCGTGGATTGCTGGGCCTGGTGTTTGAGGGGAAATCCTGCTTGTGTGTTTACAGATTTTCACCCGGATCCTTCGCAGTCTAAACCTTCCAGTCGGGGTCAGTCAGATGGTGGCGCCGCGATATCTCACCAACTCGTATGATATCGGACACCTGGTGTTGTGGATCACAGCCCTTCTGGTACGCAGGGCACTCAAAAGCCCATTAGAACAAGGGGTGTAAGAAAATATCACTTCCACAATATATCGCAGTACTTCAGTTCATGATGCTGTATCGATATTAAAAGTACTGTATCGATATTGTTAGGTATTTATTCAAATGCAGACATGGTGGAGGTTTATTTTTGTTTTTAGTTTTTCTTTTTTATTTGTGGTTTTTAGGAATTCTGCGAGCTCTTTTATTTTCTATATTAAAATTTTTATTTTGCTCTTATTTCTATATTCACATGGATATTTTACTCTTTAATTTATATATTCACGTGGATATTAGACTTATTTATTTATATATTCACATGGATATTTTACTCTTTAATTTATATATTCACGTGGATATTAGACTTATTTATTTATATATTCACATGGGTATTTTACTCTTTTATTTATATATTCACATGGGTATTTTACTCTTGTTAATATATTCACATGGGTATTTGACTCTTTTATTTCTATATTCACATGAGTATTTTGCTCTTTCTATTTATATATTCACATGTGTATTTTTGCTCTGTTGTTTGTATACGACAAAACTACTATTGATATTGCAGGTCCTACATGTAATTTTTTTAAATTGATAATCCTGTTTTGTTTAATGGTTATTTCAAGCATCATAAAAGCACTTTTTACTGTCTGAAAGAGGCCGGTGTTAGTTTTCCAGGAAAGAATCTTTTAAAAAAAGAAGCAAAACAAACGAAAAAATATCGCCTTGGTAACAGTTTTGTGATATATTGCGATATATCGTATCGTGATCCTAGTATTGTGATTTGTATTGTATCGCCAGGTTCTTGCCAATACTCTCCCCTAATTAGAACGTCTGTTTTCAGCTACTTGAGTGTGATTAATCTGTGTTTTCCTGCAGGGCGGACCGGGAAACCCTGCCCAGAAGGAGCTGACCTGCCTCTTCAACAGCATCGCATCTTTCTACCATCCGTCCAATCATGGCCGCTGGCAGGTGAGGGCCTCTTATCCGCTGTCACACACTCATAAAACCAGCAGTGAGCGTATTTTCAGCCCCTTTGTTGATTTATAACCTGTCATTCAGGACTTGGCTCGCCGTCCGCGCACAAGCAACACAATAATGAAATGCAACAGCCACATCACAGATCTGTTTACGTTAGATAGGATGTGTTACTGGACGATGATGCTAACTTGAGCGTCTGTGCAGTCTCGTCTGATGCGGCTGCTTCAGCGTCTGCCGGCGAGCGTCGTGCGGCGTGTGCACCGCGAACGCCACGCCGTTCCGTGCTGGATAACGCTGGTCCCCGAATCCCAGAGGCTGACGGATGACGACCTGAGAGAGTTCACGCAAAGTCTCATCGGAGCCGCCCTGCTGGCCATGTTCAGGTACTGCACAAGGGTTCGGGAGGTGCAGGTTCAGGGATATGCGGGATTTGGAGGTTTGGGGAAAATCCCGTCACTGTATTTTATCTTTTATATCGTGCGGAAACCCCGTAAGTCCATTTTTGGTCCTTTTCATGTCATAAAACGATTCTACTGGTCAGTCTTCACATTGGCCTGACAGTTTTAGAAATATTTATCTAATGAAAAGTGTTGAAAATGGCTGGTGACTACATCTCTTAACTCCATTCACTTATTTAGAACAGGGGTGTCAAACTCATTTTCTTTCAGGTTCCACATTCAGCCCAGTTGGATCTCCAGTGGGTCAGACCAGTACAATAACGGCATAATAGCCTATAAATAATGACAACTACTAATTTTTCACTACAGATATTTACTTTTACTAACGATCATTATTGTTCATTTTCTTGAATACTTTCCACATTTTTTAAATTTGATTTTGTTGATTCAGTCTTGAACAACATGAAAAAAATGACAATAACCAGGGTATTCCAGTCTGATCTAAGTATTAACCCATAAAAACCCAGTGCTACTTTTGTGGTAGTTCCCAAATGATTTTTTCCCCTCTATATTTAACATGTCTTAAGTGATTTTTCACCATTTATCATAAAATAATCCTCTGTATTTTGCATTTTTTCAGTAAAAATTTGGTATTTTCCAGTGTTTAACGTACTGATCATGTAGATGTTCATAAAACCTCAGATTAAAGTTGAGGGTTATTTTATCAAAAACAGAAAATATGAAGAAAAACTGACATTTTTTTAATTAAAATCTATCATTAAATGAACATAAAACAAGTGTGTCCGTTCACTGTCATTGATCCAACTCCATGGGTTTTACTGGTGAATCAATGTTGTAGAAGATGACGGTGTTTCCACGGTAACTGCGGATCCTCTGAACGTCCAAATGGGTCACATCTGATGACCACGAAAAGATGACAAACTATTTTACACCAATTATTTACATGTATTGATAGGATTAGTGGATCAACAGGTATTAAACCGTTTATATTAGTAGATGGTTTTGGTCGCCTGTGCATGTTTGGGTCTTTATGGGTTAATGGAAGTTTTAACATAAAAACTCAAAAATTACACCATGAAGTATGAGCAAGAGTCACTAGTATGATACTGTTAACAAAGGTAGACCCAAAACAAAGAAAAGAACGACAACATCAGGTAAAAATGGGTCATCTGTGGAGTTTAAAAATAGTCCAAAACAAACGTGAGGCTGATGGGAAGTGTTTCTACCCAGACACAAATACATACCACAGGTGTCGCCGTGGGAGGAGGCGCGAGCGTTTGGCTTCACAGTCAATTAGTGGCTCATTATCCCACCAATAAAACCAAACATTGTGCCGGTCTTCAGATAGTTGGAGTCGGGATCAGGTCTGCTGCGAGTTCTGACTGAAGTTTGTTTTCATGTCAGTGTATTTCTTTTAACCTCCCACACTTTCCCACACTAACACCACAAATACTAAAGCAGTTCATTTGACTTTAGCTCATTCCCTATGAGTCACACCAAGGTTAAAATAGAAAAATGTGTTTGTTTTGTTTGTTGTTTTGACCTTTTTTAGGTATTTATTTTATATATATATACGCTGGAGCTGTCATCACTGCAGCGTCTCAGAAGTGAAATAAGTCAAGTTTAATGTGGAAAACCTTGATGTTTATATAAAAGTAGTTGTTTTCCAGTGGTTGGATGCAACTGAGCTCTGTTTTTTAGGTACTGTGAATATCTTTTTTCCATTTTATGCAGCTTTAGACTTCTACTCCACTACATTTCAAAGTCAGAAATTGTACTTTTACACCAGTTTTCCATTTGGTTGCTGTGTAGTGAAAACCACAAATCTCCAAATGTGTTTATTTTGGACATTTGGGATAAACTAAAGGATGAACTTAACGCTCTGTCCACACTAATATGGAGATTTACCTAACATTTTCCTCTATGTTTGGGCCTCTTCAGTCACTAAAAGTGACATTTCTTAAAATTCCAGTTTGGGTACATTCATGTGGACAATGGAAAGAAAGAAAACAACGGTGTCACATAGTGATTTGCACCTGAAATCTTAAATATAGGTCATACAGGTGTGTGAGTCGGTGTATAACCTGCAGTAGATCATTGTCAGAATCAACACGTTTACAGATGGAGACATGTAAAGGTATATATAATAAATAAATAAATAAATGCACTTCAACATCCTGAACAAACACTATTAACAATAGCAGGTAAGAAAAAAACAAGAAGTATAGTGGGGGAAAAAAGGCGGTGCCAAAAATGATTAAAAAAAAAATAACAGTAAAGACATTAGTTTAACACTCAATACATCATGTGACTGGTCATGTGACATGTCATATAATAAAAAAATCTAATAATTAACAAGACTGTGCAGCATCACTTTAAATGTTTATCTGTACAAACAGTGGTTTGAGCATTGGTTTGTTCATTTTCTTTATTATTTTGTTCATTTTTGTTCTTTCTCTTGTATATTTTGCTCCCTTTTGTTAATTTTCTTGAATATTTTGCTCCCTCTTGTTCATTTTTAACTATGTTTTTTTTTATTTCTATTCATTTTCTTAAATATTTTGTTCCCTTTTCTTCATTTTCTTTATTATTTTGTTACTTTTTGTTCTTTTCCTTGGATATTTTTGTTCCCTTTTGTTTGTTTTCTTAAATATTTTGTTCCATTTCATTCAGTTTCTTTTTAATTTTGCTAAATTCTTTACTTTGTTAGTTTTGTTCATTTTCTTTAAGATTTAGCTCCTTGTTTATTTTCTTTAATATTTTTCTAATTTCTGTTCATTTTCTTAAATATTTTGTTCCCTTTTGTTCATTTTCTTTAATATTTTCCACTTTTTTTTTTTTTTATTACTTTGGTTGACTCAGTCTTGAACAACATGAACAAAATACGGTCAGTCTTCATTCTTTCACATCTTCAAACACAAATGTTCTGATGTGAATTATTTTTTTAATAAATAAATGGAGACATCATGGTAGTTTGTGATACATTTTTCTAAGTTTGGGTCCCAAGGAAATTGATTATCAATGATATTTTGTTCAATATCTTCTCTATTTTTGTCATGGTTTTGTTAAATTTGTTGATTTGATCCTATTTTCTTCAAATCAACAAAAGCAAAATAAGTTCAGTCTTCATTCTTACAGATCATTTATTTTACATGTAAATGCTTCGTTTTCTTGAGTATGTTGTTCATTTTTGCTCATTTTCTTTAATATTTTGCATAGTTTTGTTCATTTTCTTAACATTTTGCTCCCTCCAGTTCATTTTCTTTATTAATTTGATCATTTTCCTCAATTATTTTGTTCATTTTCTAGAATTCCTCCTTTTTTCATTCATTATAATTCATTCTAAGTTTGGGTCCCAAGGAAATATCCCAGTGTTAAAAATGTTTGATAACCGCTGCTGCAAATTAAACCATTAAACAGTTTAAGTTAGTAGTTATTAAAATGAGCTCAAATCTTAAAAATCTAAATCAGTAAAATGAATCAAAAACACCGGAAATAGCCATAAAACACAGACAGAGATGATTGTCATTTAGTAGAGTTTGTAGATAAAGCTTCATGCTTTGATTTTCCAGTAAAAGGATGTGAATATTTCCTGTTCCGTTAACGCTTCCTGTTTTGTATCCACTGAATCAGTGTCAGTGGGTTAAATAACAGGCTGAGCGGATGTACTGGACACTCAAAGCCTTAATCTGGACAAACACAGGTCATCAGTGATTATCTGTCCGTGTGTTGTTGCTGTTGTTTACTCTGTCTCGCTTGTTGCTTTTGTGCCCTCTGCTGGCGACGTGCAGTAAAACGGGCAGCACTGACGCCGCCTACGCTCTGCAGAACCTGGCTCTGCTCACGCCAGAACTCACCATCCCTCCTGTTCTGGAGAAGTAAGACACTTTTACTGCATTTTTCATTCAGAATAATGAGCCTTTTCTTTCTAATGTGCAATTGCCTGTTTTTCACCACTGTGTTACAACAACATACACAACAATGCATATATATAGAAAATGATAATATATACAACAGTATATTTACAGGTTTTAACAGCATATTTGCATGCTATGACTAGTCTCATATTGTAACTGTATTTTTACGTGTTGTTACTATTTTCTTTCCTTTTTGTCTTGTAATATTTCTCACCTGTACATTCGGTGTTGTGCTGCTACTGGAACATTAACCCTTTAGGCACCGGAGTTAAAAAAAAAAAATCAATTTTGATATCAAAAAACTGTATGTTGGAAGTGTTACTTTAGAGATAACGTCATACTGTAAACGACAAAAATATTAGATAGGATCCAAAGTTTATGATGGGAATAAATTTACTCATCTAATTTGCACATTGGTGTGTCACAGAGGTCGGCGGCCATTTTGAAGTGCGTAACTTTTAGTAAAATCGCTTGTTTTTCACTACTATTTTTATTGCAATTGTTACAACAATATATGTACACACATATATAAATATATATATATATTTTTTTCATTTAATACATTTACAGATATTAACAGCATATTTACATGTTATTACAATATATTTTTCACATTGTAAATGTATTTTAATACTAATAATAAATGAATAATATTTCTTATAGCAGTACATTTAGTGTTGTGCTGCTACTAGAAGATTAACCCTTTTTTTTAATATTAAGTTTTCATATCAAGATTTCAAAAAGCTGGATCTTGGAATTGTTTCAAGATAAAGTCATACTGTAAAGCAGAAAAATATTGGGTATGACCCAAATCTGATGGAACTAAATGTACTCATCTGATTTGCATATTGTGATGTCACATGGTGGCGGCCATATTGAATTGCATAACTTTAGGTAAAATTTAACTTTGAACATATTTACATGGAAGTTGTCCTTGTGTTTATTGTTTTTTGTCATCTTAACCTTAAAATAAATTAACTTAAACATTGGTAAAAAATTACATGCAGTATGTTTTGGTAGCTTTTTAGCCAAAGCAGCAGAATATCCAAATCTGTCCTTACCTATCAAAAGTAAAACTACATAAACTTTATGCCTTTATGCCTTTAAACTGGATTTTCTACTTCACTTTGAATAGGATCATGCCCTGAAATGTTAGGATTGAAGGGGCGCATGACCGCCATCTATTGGTGGGAGGTGGTAACATGATTTGGCAACTGTATCTGGAGTTATGGTCTGTTTTATTCAGTTTATTCAGAAATTTCTAGATTTTAACGAAATATTCTCCCATTTTTACAAGATATTTCCATATTATAACAATTTTCAGATTTTAACAACCTATTTGCATGTTGTAACACTGTATTATTCAAATGTTAACTATTTTCACATTTTAAGATTTACTCATGTCAAAACATCAGATTTTCATGTTATAACAACATATTTTCACATTTTTACAAATTATTTTCGCATTATCAGAAGATATTTAAAAGGTTTTACGAGGTATTTTCTTGGTACAACAACATTTTCATGTTATAATAAGATATTTTCACATTTTTGCAAGGCATTTATTCATATAACACGATGTTTTAACATATATACAAGGCATTTTCATGTTAGAGATATAGATATTTTAAAATTTATACAAATTACTTTTCTTGTATAATAACATATTTTCATATTTTTACATGGTATTTACATGTTGTAATAAGATATTTTCACATTTTTACAAGGTGTTTTCATGTTGTAATAAGATATTTTCACATTTTACAAAGTATTTTCATGTTATAATTAGATATTTTCACATTTTTGCAAGGCATTTTATTTCTATATTAAGATATTTTCAAATTTTTACAAGGTATTTTCATGTTATAATAAGACATTATCACATTTTTACAAAACATTTTCATGTTATAATACAATATTTTACATTTAACTTTTATTAACAAGAAACTTGGAAATAAAAACATGTTATAATCTGAAAATCATCTTGTTTTAATGATAAACGTCTCATGCTATGACTCTATTCTAGCCTGTTTTGCTTTGCATTTTAATTCGACTCCTAGAGTGTTTATGCTTCTTTTTCTCTTAATTAACCAGGACGTATGCGGCGATGGAAACCCTGACGGAGCCGCACACGCTCACGGCGACGCTCAGCTGCATGATCGGCATGGCTCGCAGCCTGGTCTCCGCCAACAACCACTACCCAGAAGGCCGCGCACACGTGGTGCCGCTGCTCATGGGCTCGCTACCAGGCGTGGACCCCAACGACTTCAGCAAGTGCATGGTGAGTAATGGATGCGTTGATTAGTAATGAAGAAGAATAGTGACACGAGTAGACAATGCAATTCGTGCTGATTTAACTCATTTCTAGCTGCTCTGCTTGGTCCTATTAATAATTCCTGAAAGTAGAATGAATATCTCACTTTGAAGAACTCGCAATTACCCAGACTCTGTGTTCGCTTTCTGCTTGGATTGTAAAATAGATTGGCTTCTCTTTCATTGTCTCCAGACTGCATTAATCCATCACACAGGAATAAATGAATACGTTTGAAGTAGTTACTCCGCAGACATCTGGTAGGTAATTTAACAGAGGCCGCCGTGGTGTCAGATGATGTAAATCGATCTGTTTCCTGTTGTGTCCCTCCGTCCAGATAACGTTCCAGTTCATCGCCACCTTCACCACTCTGGTGCCTTTAGTGGATTGTTCGTCTGCTCCGTCTCGACACAGTGACCTCACGGAGGTAAAGTCCCAGAAAAGACTAAATGGACAAAAAAATGACCATCAGTCTGTCATTTACCAGTAAATACATACACGTATACCTGTAAATACACAGTATATACATGTAATAGCAATGTATTTTCACATTATAATTGTATTTTCACATAATAAGAAGGTTTATTCGTATCATAGCAAAAGATTCTCTAGACATTAACAAAATGTTTTCCCCATTTTTACAAGATATTTTCAGATTTTAACACCATATTTGCATGTTATAACAATGTGTTGTTCGCATTATAACTGTTACACATTTTAAGAAGGTTTATTCAAAAGATTCCCTAGATATTAACAAAATATTTCCCCATTTTTACAAGATATTTCCATATTACAACCAGATATTTTCACATTTTAACAGCTTATTTGCATGTTATAACAATATAGTGTTATTTGTATCATAGCAAAAGATTCTCTAGATATTAACAAACTGTTTCCCCATTTTTACAATATATTTTAATATTATAACGAGATATATTAATGTTGTATTTAAATGTTCCCATTTTTACAAGATTTGCATGTTTTAACAAGACATATTAATGTAATTATATTTTTATATTGTAACAAGATATTCTCATGTATGAATTTCTAGATATTAACAAAATATTTCCCCAATTTTAAAAGACAATTTAATATTATAACAAGATATATTATGTTGTATTTATGCAATTCCATTTTTACCAGATATTTTCATATTATGCCAAGATATTTTTCAAACTGTAACTGTATTTTCACATTTTAAGACTACATATTTGTGTCATAGTGTCAGATTTTTTATGTTGTGACAAGACATTTGCACATTTTTAAAGATGTTTTTATTTTACATAAGTATTTATTAAGCATTTCTCACATAATTGTAATTTTTCATTTTTAGACACATTTGGAACACCTCTCTCTCTTTATTTTTCCTCAGATTGAAAAAGATCTGTGCTTTGCTTCAGCTGAGTTTGAAGACTTCGTTCTCCAGTTCTTGGACAGGTAGAACCAAATAAAGAAATAAAACTGTCATTTAGTGAAGCCATGTTGTCAGTTTCTGGTGTGAATTTGTCTCTTTCTGTTGCGAAACCCATCGGTCTGCATCGCTGCCCCCGCCGGCCACGTAAAGCAGCCTTTTCATGATAAAGATTGGTTGGCGCTGCTGACATTTTCCTTGCTGACAAGTGTACAAAGCGTCTTTATGTGCATGTGATTGTGCGTTTGTGTGCGGCGTTGCAGGTGTTTTGCTCTGATAGACAGCAGTACGCTGGAACAGACGAGAGACGAGACGGAGACAGATACGCAGACTCAGCTGGAGAGTCTGGTGGAGCTGGGCCTGTCGTCCACCGTCAGCACCATCCTCACACAGTGTTCCACCGACATATACAAGGTAGCAAACGGCAATGCAAAGACCCGCACAAACAACCTAAAGACCCACACAAATGGCAACGCAAAGACCCGCACAAACAACCTAAAGACCCACACAAACGGCAACGCAAAGACCCGCACAAACAACCTAAA
>JAPQRP010000013.1:30485570-30498310 GCA_037367295.1 Apogon hyalosoma
TTTCACATTCTATTGCTATTTTCTTTCCTTTTTGTCTTATAATATTTCTTATACAGTAGGTGTACATTTAGTGTTGTGCTGCTACTAGAACATTAACCCTTTAGAGTTTTTTGTTTTGGTTTGGTTTTTGTTATGTTTTGTTTTCCCAAAAAATATAAAATTTTGATAACACAATTTCAAAAAGCTGTATCTTGGAAGTGTTTCGAGATAGTCATACTATAAATGAGAAGAATATTGGCTATGACCCAAAGTTTATGATGGGATTAAATTTCCTCATCCAATTTGCATATTACATATATCAATATGTCAGAGGGCGGCAGCCATGTTGGATTGTGTAACTTTTACTAAAACTGAACTTTGAACCTATTTACATGGAAGTTTACTTTGTGGTTTTGGTTTTTCGTCACGTTATCCTTAAAATAAATTACCTTAAAACTTTGTAGACAGTAAAATGCAGTAAGTTTTAGTAGCTGAGTAGCTTTTTAGCCAAAGCAGCAGAGTAGCCAAATCTGTCCTTATCTATCCAAAGTAAAACTAAATAAACTTTACTTACTTACTAAACCAGCTCAGGACCACGCCTTTAAACTGGATTTTCTACTTCACTTTGAATAGAAACATGCTCTGAGATGGTGGTAAGATTGAAGGGGCACATGTCTGCCATCTATTGGTGGGAGGTGGTAACAAGATTTGGTCACTCTTATCTGGAGTTATGGTCTGTGTTATTCAGTTATGTTGAGTGTCATAATATTGCAACTTTGGCACTTAAAGGGTTAAATTTTCCCTCCTTCATCCAGTATTCTGAGCTGTATGTCTGATCTCCTGTCTCTGGTCTTTGTCTTTATGTCAGGTGGCGTTGCAGAAGGTCTATAATTTTGCCACGTCCAACATCTTTGAGACGTGTGTGTCGGGCAGGATGGTCGCCGACATGTGCAGAGCTGCAGCAAAGGTCAGTGTGTCTCTGCATCTCAGGTTATTAAAAAGGTGAAAACAGCAATACTTCTTTATATTACGAAGATATTTTTGTGCCGAATATGTAGGTGACCAGGTTCCAATGAGTGAATGTGGACAAAGAGTTGGTTCCTGTCGGACAATGTGCAGAGAGAGCGCGTTCTGTCTAATGTATAAAAGAAAGAAAGAAAGAAAGAAAGAAAGAAAGAAAGAAAGAAAATAATGAGAAGATAAAGAAGGAAAATGAAAAACAATGTTGATTAATAAAAAAAAAAATTACAAAATTTACAAATTTTAAGTAGTCAACAAGTAGTAGTCAACAAAATTAATTAAAAAAAATGTAATAAAATAAAGGATCTCAATTATGTAGAAAATATTCTAATATAAACAAAGAAAAATGGAAGCAATAAAATGTACATAATGAACCGAAAAGGAACAAAATAATAAATAAAATTAAAACATTTTAAAATGAAAAAATAATAAGATAAATGTAAATGGCCAAAATAAATTATAGTCAATAAGTCAACATAACTGAATACAGTAATCAACAAAATGTACAAACATGAACAGAACAAAGAACAAATGAACAAATCATAATGTCGAATATTATGAAATATGAACAACGAAAAATCTAATCAAAATGTACATAAACGTAATCTCAGAAATAATGAAATAATTATTAAAAGTGAATAACGTAATCAACTAAATGAAAAAAAGTAACAAAAACGTCAATTAAATTAACAAAAATGAACAAAAGAATGAATGAGAAAACAAATTAACCAAAAAAAGAACAAATAGTTCTGAATGAGCATAATGCAACCATTAAGAAAATGATCAGTAAACTTAAGAAAATTATCAGCAAAAGGAACCAAACAAACAAATATTAAAAAAGGAAAAGTGAACTGACTACAATAATCAACAAAATGATGAAAATTAACAAAAGTAATGAGAAAATAAGCAAAAAGGATCAAAATACTGTAGAAAATTATCAAATATTAACAGAGAAAGAAAAAAACAGTAAGAAAAACATAATTAACAAGATAATAACATGACTAGTTAACTGATCATACAACAAAATAGACTTAAGTAAACAATAGAAGTTCTTATATGAGTCTTTTTTTGTCTTTTTGTCATTTTCCACTGAAATAACGAGCAGAAATTCACTAATTTTGGCAGATTTTGTAAAAAAAAAAAAAAAAAAGAAAAAAAAAAAGAAAAAACCCTCATGTACGGGACATTATTTCATCACATGGGTTAAATCTACTACACAGTCTGTCATAAACTGGGTTAAACCTGTTCTGCTGTGTCTACATGCATGAAAACTCTGTGCATTTGTATACTTCTGTTGTAAGTTCCATATAAGTGACCCTGTGGTTCAGCCTTGTTGTTCTGTGTTTTCGCTCATGTCTGTTTTATCATTTCATGTGTTTTTTTTTTGTCTTTCCATGGACACCGTTCGTCTTCGTTTCCAGTGTCATCCCGTCGAGTCCCTGCATCTGTTCGTCCCCCACTGCTGCAGCGTCATTTCCCACATCACCAACAGTCAGTACCTCTGTGTGCATTCGTAGAATATCCGAGATGATGTTTAACGGGGATTAAACCGGCTTTAGACGCTCCAGAATCCTCAGCGTCGTGTTGACGTCTCACTCGACGCAGTGTGAAGCCTCTTTAAGACGGCAAATGTTTGACCGACTGTTTATCAGCTGCACTAATAGTGTTGATTAAACTCATTTCTAGCAGCTGTAGTTAGCTAAATGAAGCAAAAAAAAAACAGTTTAAGATCATTAATATTCAATCAACAAATGAGCCCGTGTACAGCTACTGATTTGTGTTTGATGCTTTTTATTTGGTCTGAATAAAAATAACAACGGGCTTTTCTAGTCTTGAAGTGGCTGAGTTAAAGCCTGAAATGACCCCGCGATTCAGCAAAAGGAGCTCGGCTCAGAGTCCCGAGGGAGCGATTCAGTACATAATTCAGCTTTTATGTGTGTGTGTGTGTGCAGACGAGGAGCTGCAGAATGAAGAGGAGCTGGATAAGGAGCTGCTGTGGAATCTCCAGCTGCTCTCCGAGGTGAGGGAATCACATCCCCAGGGCCCCCACGCTGCAAGAAATACACATCTGTATCACAGCTTATATGTAGGATTTACACTGTCCAGCGTTAAAAAATGACAGAAAAATGATCATTATAGCGTTTTAGAACAAAGAGCTGTGAAGTTCTGCCAAAGACGCCATTGTATTGGGTTGTAGAGGTATGAAGTGAAGTTATTTCAAGATGGTTGATCAAAATAAGCAGAGCAATAAACAAAATACTAGCCAAAATGAATAAAAATGAGCAAGACAATGCACAAAATGAATTAAAAATAGCAAAATAATAAAAATGATTAAAATAAGGAACTAAGTGAACGAAAATGATCAAAAATAATGACCCAAATGAACAAAACTGAACAAAGTAATGAGCAAAATGAAGAATTAAATCAACAAAAATGCTCAAAATTATGAACAAAAATGAACAAAATTAGGAACTAGATCAACTAAATTGAGCAAAATAAACAATCAGATGAACGAAAGTAAATTATCATAAGTGTTTAGAATAATGAGCTGTGCAGTTCTGCCAAAGATGCCAGTGTGTTGGATTATAGATATGAACTGAATTTAGTTATAGATGGTAGTTTGATAAATAACAGTGGTTGTGGACGCTTGTTTTTATCTGCCATTAATGATATATTTTATTGATAAAGTCACTTTTTCTTCAGTTTTGTCTAGATACTGAACCAAATGAATGAAAATTAGCAAATTAATGAACCAAATGAACTAAAATGATCAAAGTTATGAACAAAATCAACAAAATAAGCAACTGAATTGAACAAAATAAAACCAAAATAAAACCAAAATGAACAAAAATGAGCAAACAATGAATATGATTAAAGAAAATTTGCAAAATAATGAACAAAAGTTCACAAAATGAGCAACTATATGAACAAAAATGACCAAAATAAGGAACTAAATGAACAAAAATGATCAAAAATAATGACCAAAATGAATAACAATTGTCAAAATGGTGAATCAAATTAACAAAATCAACAAAATTAGGAACTAAACTAAACTGAGCAAAATAAGCAATCAGATGAGCAAAAGTAAATTATCAATAGTGTTTAGAATAAAGAGCTGTGAAGTTCTGTCAAAGATGTCAATGTATTGGATTGTAGAGATATGAACTGAATTTATATCCAGATGGTAGTTTGATAAATGACAGCGGTTGTTTTCATCTTCCATTCACAATATATTTTATTGGAAAAGTCACTTTTTCTTCAGTTTTTTCCACACACTGAACGAAATGGATGAAAATGAGCAAAATAATCAACAACATGAGCAAGACAATGAACAATATAATGAAAAATTTGCAAAATAATTACTGAAATGAACAAAAATTAGCAAGACAATGTACAAAAATTCACAAAATAAGGAAGTAAATGAACAAAAATTCACAACATAAGGATCTAAATGAGCAAAAATGAGCAAAACAAGCCACTAAATGAAGAAAAATTGGCAAAATATTGAACAAAATGAACAGAAATAATCAAAATGCTGTTAAAAAATGTTCGACAGTGAACGAAGAATAGCAATAACATCACTAAAAATTGAACAGAATGGATTTAAATGAACAAAAACTAAAAGTGAAAAACCCTGAATCCATATCCCATCCATGAAGTATATGATGTGTAAACCTCCTCTTGTGTTCAGAGCATATTTGATGTTTCCTGTGAGAGATTTGATACAGTTTTATCAAAAGCCGATCCGTGACAGATGGTGTTTTACATATTTATTTATCCCTTGGTTTCCTGAATAACATAAACAGTAAATGAAAAGAACAATATTAATTCCTTAGTGTTTTTCTTCTCTGTTCAGTACGTCCTATAATTTTTTTAGTTTATCATCTTATTTTTGCTCCTGAATGAGGAAAATCAAGTGTGTATTTTTTTAGACTTTTTTTTTTTTCCTCTAAATGTCCTTTTTCCTCTTAAACTCGTGAATGTTGCTGAATTCCTCTGCCTTTTACAGGAGACAAACTGATGACCACATGACATTTTTTGCAGCGTGCTGCCTTCACAGTCATAAATACGAGAGCGCTTTGTCGTTAACCAGAACATATTGATACCCTTTCTGTTTTGTTTTATTACTCCTGGGAGCTTAATGTGTGTTAGAGCGGGCCAGATGCTGTGATTTACAGGAGAACCTCCATATTTAAGACACGACTGAGCTGAATTACCTCTGTGTGTGTGTGTTGTGTTGTGTTGTGTTTAGGTAACTCGTGTGGATGGCGAGCAGCTGTTAAAATACCAAGGGGACCTGGAGCGGATCCTGCGGGTTTGCGTCCGCCTTCACTGTAAACGGGCGTACACGCTCGCCTGCAATCTGCTGGAGCACACGCTTCGCTCGCTGTCGCTTATTTATCCCACCGAGTACCGCAGCACCTCAGGGGGCTTCGACACTGACCTCCCCATCCGGGTAAACGCACACCAACGCCACGAAAACAGCACACGTTCACACGACCCTTAGGACGCTGGAATGGAAATTTGCACCGTACCTGCGCATAATCACCTTTTTAGGCACTTCATAGAACCAAAAGGAACAAAAACAATGAACGAAATGAATGAAAATTAGCAAAGTGATGAACAAAAATTTACTAAATGAAGAAAAAAGATCAAAGTAAAGACCAAAATGATCAACCGTACAGAAAGAATAAAGAACAGAATGGATATAAATGAGCAAAAACTAAGCAAAGTTAAATACCCTGAATCCATATCCCATCCATGAAGTATATGATGTATAAGTATTCAGAGCGTATTTGATATTTCCTGTGAGAGAAATAAGGAATACTATGAAAAAATTTAGCAAAATAATCACCAAAATGAAAAAAAAAAAAAAGCAAAACAATGAATAAAATGAATGAAAATCAGGAACAAAATGAACAAAGATGATCAAAATAATCAACAGCGAAGAAAGAATAAACATCGATAAAATGAACAGAACGGATACAAATGAACACAAACTAAGCAAAACTAAATACCCTGAATCCATGTCCCATCCGTGAAGTATAGGATGTATAAATATCTCTTGTGTTCAGAGCATATTTGATGTTTCCTGTGAGATGAATAATGAATAATATGAACAAAAGTTAGCAACATAACCAAAATGAACAAAAAATTTGCAAAACAATGAGCAAAACTAATGAAAATTACAAAGTAATGAACAAAAATGTACAAAATGAGGAACTAAATGAACAAAAATTATCAAAATAATGAACAAAACTGAGCAAAATTATGACCAAAATCAACAAAATTGAACAAAATACAGAACTAAATTGAGCAAAATAAGCAAATAGATTAACAAAAGTTCATTTAGTGTTTAGAACAAAGAGCTGTGAAGTTCTGCCAAAGATGCCAGTGCAATTACGTCTACATTACATTTATTTATTTGTTCAGAACTTTATGAACTTCTACATGATCAGTAAATTAAATAATATTTAACCAACATTAGCAAAATAATGACTAAAATGAACAAAAATGAGCAAGACAATGAACAAAAGTAATAAAAATGGGCAAAGTAATGAACAAAAATTCACAAAATTAAGAAAATCGATCAAAATAATGGCCAGTATTAACAAAAATGATCAAAGTAAAGACCAAAATGATCAGCAGTGAAGTAAGACTAAAGACAACATCAATAAAATGAACAGAACGAATATAAATGAACAAAAACTAAGCAAAATTAAATGCCCTGAATCCATACCCCGTCCGTGAAGTATATGTATAAATATCCTCTTTTTGTTTGTGTTTCGTGTGAGATAAATAATTAACAATATGAACAAAAGTGAGCAAAATAATAAACAAAATGAAAAAAAAAGAGCAAAACAATGAACAAAATTAATGAAAATTACAAAATAATGAACAAAAATGGGCAAAATTCTGAACAAAATATAAAAAAAATGAACAAAATACGGGACTAAAGTGACTAAATTGAGCAAAATAAGCAAATAGATGCTTGTTTTGATGTGTTTATAATAAAGAGCTGTGAAGTTTTGCCAAAGATGCCAGTGTATGGGGTTGTAGAGATATGAACTGTTGATGAGAATATGAAGTTATTAGCTGTGAAGTTCCAGAAAAGTTTGGAGTTTATTATTTATAGGTTGCTATAATTTGACTTTGGCTCACATTGGGCTGAATGTAGAACCTGAACTAACATGAGTTTGACACTTCTGCACTATCCAGTGGAGACTTAGGGAAGGGGGTCGTGATGCTTTCAGGGACCGACTGGACACTGTAAATCTCATAATTCGCCACAGATGAAACGGACATCCTCCACACAAAACAACGCTACGATTTGATAAATAAACTATTTCTATACATGTTTTTCTGGCAGAGATATTAATAGAGCTGCGTGATTTACGAGGCTGGTTTCTACGGTTACACCAAACTCCACTATGGCTTTGTTTACAGGCCATTATCACCGCCATTAGCTCTTGTCCTCCTACGACTATATCTCTGGGACAAAAACAATTAGGTTTTCATGGAAACGCAAAATAGAACTTTTTAACTGCCCGTGTTCTCTCTCAATTTATTTAAATGGCTGTTGGAGGTTTGTTAAATGCACTGCAATTTCCATTTCCAGGATAACAATTAGAAAGCATTTATCAAATACCAATTTAATGACTGGACTGTTCTGGTTAATACCACTCACCCTGTCGTCTGTGTGTGTGTGTGTTTTCCCTTTTATTTTTGCTTTTATTGTCGTTTTATGAGAACAAACCAGGACATCCAGTGAGGAACCAGCGAGTCGTGTCCATTTGTCGTATTTGGACAGTGACACACATTTTGTTTTTTGCCTCCACAGTGGATCTGAAATGAAGGGTAGACTTTCAGCTTTAATTCAAGGGGTTTACCAAAAATATGTGATAAACATTTTAGAAATTACAACCATTTTAGTCATTTACCCTCCATTTACTGAGACTCAAAAGTGTCACTAGTCGCTTTTCCACTGGGCATCTGTGCAAAACTTTATTTATTTACTTCATTTACTAAATGTCGATAAAACAGAAGTGCATAAAGTCGGTTTTTCCATTAAATTGCAAATGCGATGATTTGTGGATTTATTATCACAAGATGACACGAGAAGTCATTCCATAAACATGGTGATGAATGTAAATATGGTGTAGATTTACAGATATATTCATTATTAATATATATTACCCCTCTATCCCATACTAAATAAAAAATGATTGGGTTTCCTGGTGTGTCCACACATACCATGACATGTTTCTTTTAAAACTCTTCTATTTCACCTGTTGTAACGTCTGTCAACATCTGTTTTCTTTTTATTATTCACTTGACTCTAGTTGCGGAAAAAGGCCTTTCCGTTGCAGTTTTGTGTAATATATAAATTGCATTATGCCTGAAAAACCACCTTTTGCCAGCACAAAAACTTTTAATTGACAAACAAGAGTTTTGGTGAAATTTTCATTTTTCCATTAGGTAAATTTTTATGTGCTAGTTATATTTGCGCAATTTGAGGGTCAATGGAAAAGCGACTACTGTCACTGTCCAAATACTTATGGACACTTGGCACTTCCCAAGACCAGTGTGCACCGTAAAAAACAGAGAACAATAACAGCAATAAAGAAGAGCTAAACTAAGAAAGGGTGGTTATTAAAAGAATAAAAATGGTACAAAAAAGATAGCACACCAGTATATCAATAAATAATGCACAAAAATATATTGAGTAAAAGGAGCAATGAAAAAAATATCAAAATTATGAACAAAATCAACTAAATAATGAACTGAATCGACTAAACTGAGCAAAATAAACAATTAGATGAACAAAAGAAAATGTGTCCAGAAAGCTGTGAAGTTCTGCCAAAGATAGATTGGATCGAACATCTATTGAACATCTACATGATTAGTAAATTAAACGATACAAAACCAAAATGAGCAAAATAATCAACAACGTGAACAAAAATGAGCAAGATAATGAACAAAATGAATGAAAATGATCAAAGCAATGACCAAAAATTCACAAAATGAGGAACTGAATGAAGAAAAATGAGCAAAGTAACAACCAAACTAAAACTAAACTGAACTAAAGGAGCAAAAACTATCCAGATAATGAACAAAATCAACAAGATAAAGAACTAAATCAACTACAGTGTGAGCTGAATAAAATCTGAATTCTCGTGAAAAGATGAAACTTTCAACCCTGTTTCTACGTTAAAGTGTGATGATGAATTAATGCAGCTCTAAATATACGTAGGGTTAATCATTCATTCATTATCATCAGGATGATTAATGCGCCGAAATTGATACAGAGGAAGAAAAAAAGACACGCAGGATATTAAAATGTGTCTACTTATGCTTCTGCACAATAACGCACATATTCTGGATAAAAACTACCCACCATTCTAATGCATTTAACCACCAAAAACCAAATGTATCCATATTTGGTCCTGGTCGGGTGTTAATTTTGGACCCGCTGTGTGTTTTCTGGACTGTTTCGATCCATTTAGCGGCCGTCGGAGCCTCTTTACTCAGCCATTTTCTGGTTATTGCCTTTTTCCTCCCTGCGAGTAGCATCTGTAATAAGTATCTGCCCTGCTTTTCTGAGCCGATTATTGATCTGATCTCCTTCTAACCACGTCCACCCGATAGTGAAGCCATCCAGATCCTCCTACACAGCCTCTTACTCTTCCTACCCTCATGTACACTGACCCCGTTTTTTGTTCTTTATTTTATATCTTAAATTATGTATAAACCGTGTAGATGCAGGAGAAGGGAAAGATGGAAAGAGAGTAGGAAAATGAAAAACAAAAAGGGGGAGAAAAAAAAAAGGGGGGGGTTGGTGTGGATCCACGCCTGCCTCAACAGCCGTGAAGCTCCATTTATGTTGTGAAAAAATTGATTAGTTCAAGGATGAAATGAAAATCAAGCATTCTTATTTCATGAAAAGACATGCACGAGCCTCCTACACATGAATGCACAGAAATCTGAGCTGAAAACATTATGTAAAATCCGACATTAACGCGAAAAAATGTCGAGACAGCTGAAGCTTTTTAAGTAATAACAGACTTTTTTCCATTGGCCGTTAGGTTTCTTTATTGATACTGACTGATAGCAGATGAAATTCCTCTGTAATGTGTTTTCTTCTACTTTCAATACTTTAATAGATGGTGAAGATTTGTGGTTTTGAGGTGGACTGATTGTGCTCGCGTGCTTGCCAGCTGTTCCACTGGAGCTGGCGACTGATTTTCGTGTTTTTTTTTTTTTTTTTCCAGGACTGGGGCAGAGATGGAGATGTGGCAGCGCTCGGCGTGTGCTGGCATGTGCCGAGTAAAGAGGAGGAGAGCTTTGTATTCCAGCTGCTGTCGAGCCTCCTGCAACCGGAGCTGCAGCGAATCAAGGACCACGTCTCTGGAGATCAGCCAATGAGCAGGTGTGCTGACACTTCTCGCAGGTGCCCGGTTTTGGCCGCGATCCGGAATCTGTTGGAGTTTAATATTTGCCGTGTCAGTCTTGGAGAGCTTCAAGTTTGCTGTGTTTATTAGTTGCACCCGGAATAACATGATCATAGTTGGGCAGTAGCAACACCACTGTAATTAACATGTAATTATCAAAACAATAATGTATATATTAGCAGTTTGTGTTTTTTTTAAGTATCAAGTCATATCATTCTGCATATCATTTACACAATATCACCTTAATAAGGAAAGTTTAAAACAAAAAAGACAATGAATTTTAGTAATATGATGTAGTATAATTACTATTTTGTCTTCCAAGACTTGTGATTTTGAAGTTATTGCTCTGAGAGTAGCTGATAATACTGTGAAAACTGCAACCAATATTGTCTCATTATATACATGCTGTCACCTCATTAGTTTTACTGCAACACCTACACAGCTGCTGGCAATGTGAAAGAGCAAAAATAATAACCAAAATGAACAAAAATGAGCAGGACAATGAACAAAATTGGTAAAAATTTGCAAAATTTCACAAGTTGAAGAAGTAAATGAGGACAAATGATGAAAATAATGACCAACATGAACAAAAATGAGCAATGTAATGACCAAAATTATGAAAATTAGGAACAAAATTAAAAAAAAAAAAAAAAAGAACAAAATAAGGAACAAAATGTCAGAAGAATAAAGACTCATCTGTACTGGAACACTAGCTGATAATATTGTGAACATCGCAGCCAGTATTGTGTCATTACGTACATGTTGTCACCTCATTAGTTTCAATGCAACACCTCCACAGCTGCTGGCAATGTGAACAAAAATGAGCAAAATAAAAAAAAAAAAATGAGTGAGACAATGAACAAAATTGCCAAAAAAATTAGCAAAGTGATGAAGAAAAATTCACAAAATAAGGAAATAAATGAAGAAAATGATAAAAAATAATGACCAAAATCAATAGAAATGAGGAAAGTAATGACCAAAATGATCAAAATTAGGAACAAAATCAACAAAAATGAACAAAATAAGGAACATAATGTCAGGAGAATAAAGACTTATCTGTACTGGAACACTAGCGGATAATATTGTGAAAATGAACAAAATTAATAAAAATTAGCAAAGTTAAAGGGTTAATCCAAACTGAGCAACATCATAACATGAACTTAGGTTAGACTCTACTTATCTATATCAATTAACATCCTAAATTTACTTCGATAACAAAAAATAGAATCAAACATTCATATAAATCTTGGAAATGCACTCATGTTGCCACTCAGAGGGCTAGAGATGTTTATTTGGCTTCAGATGAGAAATGAAACAACAACATTCTTTCGCTGCCAAGAATTATTACTCCTCCTTGTTTAGCAATGCGCTAAACTACCACCACAATAGAAACAAGTGCCCCCTAGTGGTCTGGATGAATACTAAATACAACAGCCGCTCCGGTGCAATAATGGTAATAAGGACTGTAGTGTGTCATGTGTAATGTGTTGCCTCACCACAGGGAGGAGCTGTTGCAGAGTCTGGCCATCGTGCAGCATTGCCTCCTCGGAGCCGGGACCATGCTCCGGCCTCTGGATGGGCCGCACGTATCTGACCTGTGAGTCCGACACAACAACCAGAACACGTACACACAAAACACACAAACACAACGCACGCTCTCACGCAGGCTCGTCACGTCCCGCCTTTCACTTTTTTTTGTTTTTTTTTTTTGTTTGTTTTTGCTTGTTTTCAGCGTGCCCTCCATGGTGAATCTGGGCGAGATCAAACTGCATATAGGTGTTGAGTACGGTAAGGAAACGCACACACACACACACACACACACACACACACACACACACACACACATAGACACACAGACAGATATACAGTAGACGGGGAGGTTTTCAGTGGGCGATGAGGCTGCTCATCCTGTATTCTGTGTCCATACGGGACGTCTGTATGCCTCCTCCCCCCCAGATGATTCACAGGAGAACTACAGAGAGTCCATCTGCCAAACCATGAGACTGCTGCTACGTGAGTGAAGATTTTTACTCCACTCTAAATCTTAACACCTCATTCTCTTCGGAATGTTCTTCTAATGCACGATGTTATCCACTTTATCCCACCCAGATCACATTTTAGAGCACTCCGAGGACGACACCAAGTCACTTTTCGTCATCATTAAGGTGCCCGGCGACTTCCAAGAACATCTGGCTCTTCTATTATTCATATATGAGTAGAATAGAATAGAATAGAATAGAATAGAATAGAATAGAATAGAATAGAATAGAATAGAATAGAATAGAATAG
>JAPQRP010000013.1:30505815-30523110 GCA_037367295.1 Apogon hyalosoma
TCTATGTCATTGTACTGACAAAAACAGTGCTTTGATTCATTCCATGTTTTCTGTTCTGTCTGTTTTAGTCACATGATGCACACAGGAGTTAGGACTGGATTGCATAACCGTTGTTTTTGATGACTTTTGATGGTCTAAGAATTTTTTTCGCGACTGTATAGCGTTAAAAGTGCATTACCATCATCAGATTGACTTCAATTTCCAGACAAACCAAATAATCTGCAACTTTGCTATGTAGTGAATCAACTTGGCAAAAAAATCAAGCAAGCTTCATGGGTTTAATACCACATTAAATTCAATAAACAAGATATCCAGCAGCTTAAGCAAACCTTTTTAAATTGAACATAATTACAGCTTTTAAATGTGCAACTTGAACTTCACTGAATATTTCTGTACGTAATGTTCAGCAAAAACACAGTCCTGAACAACAGCACTTGCATCTTTGGTTGAACATGTTATTAAAACCATTTTATTATTTAACCTGGGACATTGTTATGGTTATAAGTAAATGCTATTATGAAAATGTGGTTTATTCCTGATAGATTAAGAGTAAATGAGTATGTAAATCAGTATGTAATCATTGTACCTGGTCAAAGGTGATTACTGATGTGTAGAAATAGGAACAAAAAGAGGAAAAATGTCTGAACAAAATGTATTCAACTTTTCATGTAATGATTTTAGGTCATTAAAAGCTATTTCCATTGATAAACTAGCATGCAGATGGTAAATAAAACATACAGTCCGACACAAAAATCGCATATCTGTAAAACTGATGCACTATTATATTGAAATATCTTCCCAACCTAAACCAGTACATGGTTTTCTATGGGGAAAAAATCATTTTCAGCGGACTTCTTTGGAATTGCATGCTACATTTTGAAAGATATAGTACGGATCATGGAATTCAAAGTGGTTGTTCAGGCAGATTTACTGTGTTTTCCCCGGGGAATCGTTGTGCCAAATTTGGTACGATTTCACTTCAGAATTGATTTTAGCTGCTCCACTAAATCTTACACGCTGAATCTTTAAAGACGGAGTAAGCGATTCTAATCCAGTACAGTTTTTGTCGAATTCAGCAAATTGGCGCTGCAAAAAATAACATGTGTTTGTGTGCAACCCGTGCAATATAGATGGGCTAAAAAAAACAACAGGCCGTGGACTGATCCTCATGTAGCTGTTCCAGTCAGTCAGCTGCGAGGGGGCATTTATTTTTACCCCTTTAACTGGTTATTCTTACTCATGCGGTGACAGTTACATTGAATCAGGGCAGTCGAGTTAAAATAAATCTTTCCTCCTTGCTGTGCGCCAGAATACTTCAAGTGAGCCCTAAAATTAGTCTAATCTCATTGCACACACAATGACAATAAAGGCAAAAGCCTCAAGAAAACAAAAACAACACAACCCAATATATGTGTATGTGTGCATTAATAAAAGTGAATCTTTAGTAACTGCATAGAGTATACAGAATAAATACTAACTTAATGTGTGTCAATGTACAAAAGTCTCATTGCAGATAAATAATTTTCCCTCTTCAGAAGTGATTATCTTTGCAGACAACATGGAATTGAATTAGAAGCAGCTGTGTTAGGATACAGGTTTAAAACAAGTGCACACATTAAATTAGGCTGATATTTCTCTCCTGTTTGGTTGCTTACCAGTACAAACTGCAAATAATATGAACTTGTTTTACAAAATATACAGGTGGAACTGAAAATTAGCTGACACGAAGTACTAGTATCTCCAAATCAGAGCATAGTCAAATTTTTTTGTGATATAATCTAACAAAATGTGTTCTTCTGTGACACTCAGATCTCAAAACCATCTGTGCTCTCTTTCCCACATGGAGAATCAACTTAAAACTGGCTTCATCAAATGGTTTACTGTAAATTTAAAACCAAATTTAAATGCATTTCTATTGCTTACATCCTTTATACAGTACTTTGATACTTCCGATACTGAAAACTCAACACGCTGATCTTTAATTCAGCTACTGACAACACAAACCAAACAGAAAACGGAGGTGATTTGTGGTTTTACTGTGGCTGTTTTCGATTTAAAACAGAGCTAAGCTAACAGAGCTATAATGTAAACTATCAGCTGATGCATCACATGAAGATTATAAGATTTTAAGTCAAAATAAGTGTCTAACAGTTTTAGTTTCAATAAGAAAACTTGATGATACCATCGTGTGTAAACAATAAGATTTATATTTAATTCAATGACTGATACAGTCTGTGGATACATAGTGTTGATTTGTTGGGGGTTCTGGTGAATGACACCCCCTGCTGGTGAGAATTAGGAACATTAATACTACTTAGAACCACTTTAAAGGTTTCAGCCCTCTATAATCTGTGTGTTTTCGTTCTCTTCTTCCCGTCAGGGTGCTCTGTACTGTCTACTGGGAATGCACAGTGGGATCTGTCTGGCCAGTATGAGGGACTGGGACTGCGTGGGGGAGGTGTGGCCTGCCCTGGTCCGATGCGGTCTGTCGCCCTCCATGTCCCTGGAGAAGCCCTCCATCTGTCTGCTGCTGGACGACATCACTGACCGGATCCACCGACAGCACGACACCATCGGGATCTACTTCACTGTAGGCAACACAGCAACTGAAACACAACAATACAGAGCGTCCGTAAAGTCTCTAACAATTTAACACATTTATTAAAGCAAATTAATAGACAAATCTGTGGAAATTATTGCAAAATGAAAAGTGGATATTGAAGTTTTTTTCATTTAATACACCTTTATATGGGTACCATTAGTTGCACAAAGCACATCTAGACGGTACTGGATTTGTTGCCACGTAGGCTGTATCATAGCCTCATAAATGGTGTCAATGGCGTCAGTGATGTTTTGCTTCAGTTCGTTGATGTCCCGTATCTTTGTTCGATACACGATATTTTTTAACAGAAGCCTGATTTTGTTTCACTAAACCAGAATACACATTATGCCTTTTCTTGAGAAATAGCCATTTTTATCCCACACCCTGAAGGGAAGGCAAGGGGTATTGTTTTTGGTTCAGTTTGTTTAAAACTGTAGCAGTAAAACTATTGGTTGCATTTGTACCAAATTGGGTTTATAGATTGCCAGTGACCCAGAATAGATGTGATATGTGATTATATTTTGGGAAAAGCAGGTCAAAGTTCACATTTTTAGGAATTTTTCAAATCTTTTTTTTCCCCACTTACTTATAATGACTGAAATTTGTGTATGCTGTCTCTGTCTGTGCTGATGTCAGCACACGAATAGACATGATGACATCAGCTGGATCAATGCCAAAATAAGCTACAAACCATGCGAGGGGCGGGGCTTGTTGTCCCTGGAACCACTTGTTCTGGGGTTAATTTAACAGAGCCTATTTCATCAACAGGGTACCTGAAATACACAAATGCAGTGTGATTAAAACTTTAACCAGAGTACATAGAACAAATCTGATTAACATATCTCGTCAATTGCTTTTGTAATACATTTTTAAAATTGTAAAGAGACTTTGTGGAGACGCTATATAACCACCATCGTAATATTCATTATGTATCTGTTGTGCCTTTGTCCATCTGTAGGTGTCCGAGAGCTGTGTAGAGATAGCCAATCAGATCACACAATCCACAAAACCTGCACCTTCTCTAGAGCCGCCCGCTGTGGACGAGCTGAAGGAGGGGCTTCAGCGTCAGCGGATCAAAAATGTGGTCGCCTCCAGGTAGGTGCATACACTGGATTAGAGCCGTTTTATATTCATTAATTCAAAAGTCACTCATATATTTTCTGTGAGGGTCACAGATGGCCAGGTCTGAAACCTTGTTATCAGTACCAAAAGTAGAAGAAACGGCACTAATTAACTTTTCTGTTGCCTAGGAAATATGAAAAGCTTGTCAACGACCTTTTGGACTGCCTTGAAGACAGAGACCTGTGAGTTTTCTCTGCAGCTGTGTATTTATGGGCTTTAGAAATGCAAACAGAGCAACAGACAGGTTATAATCTAATGAGGTAGACTAATGCTCTGTCCACACTAATGTGGATATTTTACAGGACGGATATTTTTTACTGTTTGAGCCTGTCACCCACATGTCAACAGCATTTTAGGTAGTTTTATTTTGAAGTGAGCTTCACGTCTGTTTACATCCGGCCACAGACGTCATTGAGCAGCACACATTAAAGATTTAATGGTTGCATTTTAGGCAAAAATAAAGCCCTTAGAAGTGAGTTACTGTATAGACAATGTGTTTAATCACAGGTTGGGTTGTGGGTCTAATGTATGCGGGTACGGATGATTGCGGGTTTGGAAAAGTGGACCTGTGCAGGACTCTGCTCTGGAGTTGTCGGCTTTCCCCACACACATAAAGATTTTTTGTCGTAAATATTGAACAAGTTTAATATTTACGATTGTCGGCGCCGACCCGTTTCAGAGCCGTTACTGGGACAAATTCACTCTTAACACACTTCAGACACAGGATGATCTTATAGGATAATCTGATAAAACATATGATAATCTGGCGTTTGCCGTCCTTGGGGAAAATCGGGACAAAACAGCCCGATTATCTTTAAGCATGTACCCCGCTTAAGTTAGCACACAGTTAATAGTAAACAGTGGAAACGTGTCTGAAACTAGCCTTACTGTAGTTTTGTTTTTTTTTTTTCTTTTATATGATTAACAGTACTTGTTCAACCACCTAATTTATAGTTAACCTGAATTTTAAAAAAAATAAATCTTTCTTTGCTAGCAACTGTGCACAAACAAGCTAATGCTAGTTAGTGTTCTTCCTGGGCATTTTTTTCCTATTAAATTAACTTATATTGTCAAAGTAGTGTCTGTGTTGCTTTCTATGAACCACTATCTGCTATTCCAGGACTTGCTATCCCAGAAATGTCCATTTTCTTTCTATGGAATATCTCTGATGACACTACAAATGCCACACGCTAACTACCAAATCTTGACAACGGTGTAGCATCAGTAACTTCAGCAAATCTTATATGTGTACATACATTCTTCTATTATCTATTAAAACCAAAAGAAATAGGCCTATTTGCAATAAGACAATTCAGTACATATAAAATCCTTGTTTATAGATCCTTTCAGTCAGTGGATGACTCGAACAAAACATTTTTCTAAAATAAAAGCAAAACTTCTTGATAGTTATTGCAGAAAATATATTTTTTTGTAAATAAAAGTGTTCAGAAGTGTGATAGTTAACCATGTGCTCAGTGGCATCTGTGAGATTGGCTTAAAATTACCTAAAATTGCCAAAATGAAACTACTCACTATTCTGCAATGAGGGGGAGGAATGCATGTTTCAGTAGCAACATGAAAATGCTAAATGGTCATTCTTGGGGATTCAGATGGTTTTTTGCACACTTAAGTGCTGTATAATTTACTGCTTTGGTTGTGGAAGAGGACTTTGTACTATTTCAAAAGCATCCATTTCTCAAATAGGCAGGTGGAAGCTGCAACAGCGTCCCCAGGCAAAGACAAGTTGACTGGGACTCAGAAAACATTAAAGTGCAACTGATTTCATTTCAGGCCCTGGAAATTTGAGCACATGGCCACAGACCTGCTGTCCCTGCTGCTCAGAGAAGACCACCCGCTGCCTCCTGACGCCGTCCTCTACTTCACTCAGAGTCTCATCCATGACTCCATCAGCATACGCAAGGTCTGACAGTGAAATTGGACAGCCTGAACCCTCAGACAGTACTTATTCTGACTCATATCTCTGGTGTATCACAGGTGGCGATATCAGCAGTGGCCGGGATCTTGAAACAACTGAAAAGACCAAGAAAGAAAATAGCTGTGAAACCGTCAGAGATCAGTCAGTACATCTACACTCAGCAATCTTATGTATTTTACTTTTAGGTTTTAGGTGTTGGTAGATTTTCCATCCTGTTTATCACTTCCTCAAGGACACATGGGCTAGATTCTGGTTTACAAAGGTCTAGCACAGTTTTTTCTGATCTTTGCAAGGTTTTAATGCAGGCTCCAAACCATTCTAAGGCAAATAAAGGCCCATCCATATGGAGAACATCACAACCAAAGAAATTACATTTCCCAGATCTAGCTGTTATAATTTGGTCCTCAGTGGAAGTTTAGTTTGTTCTATATACATATAATCTGCTCTGCTCTTTGCACATTTTTGCACAGATATGGTAATAATAATGGCCAAGATTCTGTGAAATCTATTTTGTTGTGGGAACAACCTCAACCACTCATCTAACTCTTCCACAAAGTTAGGGAAAAAATGATCCCAGTGAAAACCAAGGGTATGGTCGTAACTCAAGAATTCATGTGCTAATCATCTCAAATTTATACATAAGTATATGATAGCGTAACATGACGTTTTATATCCAAAAGCTAGAAGGACACATGTTTACAGATGATTCATTTAAGTTTTATTCACAATTACTCACATTCCATTCTAATGAAATAGACACGAAAAGTATTTGCAAAGAGGTTATGATGCTGCTGAACAAAAGAAATACGGCTCCATGTTGAATAGGATTTACTGTACTATTGCACAAAATCTGCTTTGTATAAAGAGGGCTGATGAAAACGACACAAATGAGTTTTTAGAACAACTGAGTCAACATTTGGGGCTTTGTATTTTCTATCTCATATGTTTAATCTGAAATCTTGTGTCTGCAGACTTACATTGACTTACACTCATTATATGTGTCTATTTAGTCCCACTTGAATGATGAGTTATTTGAGGGTTGACTTTAAATTAGATGTATGTTTTTAGATTAAGTTTAGAAACACTGACAGAAAGGACTGTGATATTTATTTAGAGCTACTTTCATAATTTGGCATATCAGTAAAAATATCAGTAAAAACTGTCAATATCAATAACAACTGCTTCAGTCGCTCCAAGGTCAGACACCAAACGCTAACATTAGCTAAGTTAGCACACAGTTTATAGAAAACAATGAAAACATGTCTGAAATAGGTCTTACTGCTGTTTTTTTTTTTTTATATGATTAACAGTATTTATTCAGCCTGAAATAATACACAACCACCTAATTTGAAGTTAACATGAAGTTTTTAAAAAATTATAATTACATTGTCTTTGTTTGCTAGCAGTTATGTATAAACAAGCTAATGCTAGTTAGCATTCTTCCTGGGCGTTATATTAAGTTTTACTTTAGATTAGATGTATGTTTTTAGAAGTAGTTTAGGATTTTGGTGAATTTTCGTTGCCTTGTGGGTTGTAAATCGTCACCTCATTTCAGTCTGTTTTCTATTTCTGTCGTTGCGTTTGTGTTTTACATCTTTGTTAATAATGTGTTTGTTTGTCGGCAGGTGGCGTAGAGGATCTGGAGGGCGTGTGCGCTGGCGACCGCGAGGCCAATCGCTGGCTTCAGTACGACAGTAAGAATCTGCCTGTGTGTCAGGAGCAGTGGGATGGTCAGCATTATGTGGAGAAGACCCACTGGGGGTACTACTCATGGCCCAGGTGAGGAGGGGGGCTGGGGGTTTATCTGCACAGTTTAGTGACGGGGAGGCTGGACTGAGCTTTGTAGATGATTGACCTAACTTTGTGTTTGACTGACTACATGATGACTGATCTGGTCGGCTGGATAACTGACAGGGCAGTGAGGCGACTTCCTGCTACGGCCTGGCCTAGATAAGGCTGACTGAACGACTTACTGTCTGCCCTAAATAAAAGAATTGATGTATGGCAGGAGGGCTGGCTTGCTGTCTTGGTATGCGGATGGCTTGCTGACTAACTGACTTTTTAATCATTCATTTATCCTTGCTACTTATTTGAAGACAGTATGTGTGTTGTTATCTATAAATCACAACAGCCTCTTCTTTGTCCCCTGCTCCTTTTCAGAGAAATGATGATCTATGCAGCTTCTGAGAAACCAAAAGATGACCTGCCGTACGAGGAGATGAGTGAGGTGTGTGTTTGTACTGTAGCACATCCAGAATCACAAAATGACTGACATTTACATTCACCAAAAATCTGCTTTTTGTTCTTTTTCCTCAAAACCCAACATATTCCCTATAAGCTGTGTACACAAATGAAGAAGAATATTCCAGTAATACTCCTATTTACATGCCTGTTCACATACTTTGATTTAAAAGACTTTCTACTGGTGGCAAATGTTTGACCGTGCAAACACAGCCCCCTTATTTTGGTCAAATACCTTCCTGAAAAAGATTGACGGTGTAATATTTGCACAGATCCAAAATCTTGGGCATCCAGGCAGTCTTTGTCTCTGCTTCAGCTGACTGGAAAAATGAGGCAGCTCTAATAAACCTCAACCAAAGCTATGTCCACACTAATAGGTAAACGTTTTAAAATGTAGGAAAAAATACCAGAAATAGTCTCAGAACATTGTAACATATGTGAAATACATAATACATGACCAGAGGAGATGGTAACTGCCAAAGAAATGGTGTCTTCTGTTGTTTTCAGACATGATTGACAGGTGTAAGTGCAAATCACTGGTCATACTCAGTCGTTTCCACTTGAGACCCAACAATTCATTATTATCTTGTGTAGGGGACAAAGGTTTCATAGCTTTAAAAAGAAAAAAAAAACCCACATACATTATGCTGTTTCTAATTAAAACAATTAGTGTAAAAAAGCCAAAACTTTTACTTTCTTGGGTCCCAGGAGGATATTTTACTGGACTGCTGCACTCTGTAGCTCAGTACAGAAGCTGACAGTGAAACAATGTCAGATGTATCAAGTGGACTGAGAGGAGAAAGCTGCAGAGGGATGGTGTGATTCTGAAATTATGTCTTTTTCCTTGGACTTCATCTAAGAAAAGACCTGACTCAGACAATCCAAACATTATATTTTTGCCTCAAATTCAAAGTATGTCATGTAACTTGATGTGCATGTAGATGCAGTGAGCGATGGCTTTTCTCACTATTGTATTTGTTGTGTCTTTTTTGTGTCACACAGGGTGAAAAGATCATTTTTGAGTATTTCTCCGACCCAGAGTTTATTGACCAGCTTATAGAGTTTCTCTCTCTGGAGGAGCGGAAAGGGAAAGACAGCTTCAACCCCCGACGCTTCTGTCTCTTCAAGGTGCAATTTAAAATCTCAGCCTCGATCGATCTGGCAAACCTTTTTACAAAGAAGTGACACAGCGTACCACCAATGGTCATGGATGAATCGAACCCCGCAGAGCTAAGATTTGTCATCAACCGCTGTGATTCATGATCCTCCGTGTGACAGCTGACAGTTTACTTAACGCCCAAAGATTCATTGTGAAGTGTCTAAAAGCGGCTTCACCGCACCGACTAAACCATCTCATTTTTGATTGACAGGGGCTTTTTCGTAACTATGGCGATGTGTTCCTGCCGTTACTATGGCCTCACCTCGAGCAGCTTGCCGGTGACCCCCACGAGAGCTCGCAGCGCTGTGTGTGTGAGATTACAGCAGGTCTAATCAGAGGCAGCAAACTCTGGAGTTTTAGCAAGGTACCAGACCCGCACACACACCAGAATACACACAGCAGGGCTTTTTGATAAGAAAAGTCAATATTAATAAAAACTTTCATTATTTTGTGTGTGTCTGCTTCTAGGTGGACAAGCTATGGCAGCTTTTGTGCCCCCTGATCAGGACAGCGTTAACCAACATCACAGTGGAAACCTACACTGACTGGGGCACATGCATCGCCACAGCCTGCGTGAGTTGTTTACATGTGACAATGCAACATATAGAACATGTGTTCCCTGTGTCTGTGTGTTATCTCTGTTAATACTGCAACTGGCTGTTACCCAAGACCTTAATCCACCCTTAAAATGTCAGAAAATATTGAACAAAATGGAAAATGTTCCACAGAAACAGAGCAGAGAAGCAGCAAATTGTCATGTTGGTGCATTTTGCTTAATAATTCTAATGTAATTTACTGTTTATTAAATTATTTAGTCATTAACAACACTTCTTCACCTTTTTCCTCCTTACCTCTAATTATCAGATCGATTTTAAAGTGGTCCTATGTAGTATTTATGTTCCAAACTTTCACCAGCAGGGGGAAGTCTGGTACCAGAACACACATAGGTCCAAAACCACCAACGAATGAACACTGTGTTCACAGACTGGATCAGTCACTGACTGAAGTCTAAAGCTCATTGTTTACACACATCTGTATTATGGAATCATTAAGTGTTCTTCAAAACAAAACTCATAGATGATTATTTTAATATTCACTCAAAATAACACTGTGTCTGATAATCTTCACATCAGCTGATAGTTTACATTATAGCTCTGTTAGCTTAGCTCTGTTTTAAGTCTGAAAACAGCCACAGTAGAACCACTGTTCACCTCTGTTTTCTGTTCGGTTTGTGTTGTCAATAACTGAACTAAAGATCTGTTTGGAATCTGACAAACAAGGTCAGAACTGTCATAGTTTAGTCTGAACCGTGGATCAACAAACGGCAACTTAGCAAAGATTATAACATCCCATAATAACTTTATACCTTCAGAAACGTAAGAATCAAACTTACCTGTGTAGAGGAAATGCTGCCATTTCAGCATCAAACTTTGTTCTTTTAATTTTCAGCTGCAGCCAGCAGAGAAAACAATGACTTCTATTTTTATTGCTTCTTTTCTTTGACTCTAATCGTTGTTTCTTCGTCGTTCTCATCCCATTTGGTCACTTTCTGATGTTTTGGTCAAGGTGTTCATTTTCCTCACCATGCGAGACCAGCAGAGTGACTCACTACTCCCTCTAGTGGTCACATAAATCCCCCGGCCTATCGCTGGAAATAAACTCACTTCATATGTGTATAATTCAATACATTTGTGTCTTTGTCAGAACTTCACAGCTCTTTATTCTAAATACTCTAATGATAATTATAGGTCTGTTTTTAATATTTGAAAATAGAAATAGTACATATAGATCCTTTATAGAAATGTTGCAAAATTATTTAAATGCAAATGTATTTATTTGAATCTGTCCATGAAATGTCAGAAATTAAATAAAAAAGTCCAACGTGACAACATCTCCGCATGTGAATATTGACGCTGTTGCCCTGGAAACAGAGCAATTTTTGAGCCTTTGCCACGAAACAGGAAGTAGTTACAGTTTCCATGTACTTGATCCAATCTACCCCATACTTTGCATATTTAAGACCCAGCTTGACCGCTTACACATCTATGAATTTCCATGACAATGGTGGAAATGTCAGTAATTCACCATGACACAGGAAGTAAAATAAAACTCCACTGTACTTTATCCAATACTCCCCCATTTTTTGCTTCATTCCAAACCCCACCTCAACACATCTACATATCTATATCACTACCCCCTCACACCTCTTAACCCCTCGGCGTGTACAGACACACTTGACCATCCCCCTTGCAGCTTTAACCTCCTGAGACCCAGGAAAGTATACATTGAACAAGTTTTAGCTTTTTTCGGTTAAATCATTGCCTATATTAGAAAGATCATGATGCAGCAGTTTTTTCAGATACTTTTTTTTTTTTTTATGGAATGTCCTTTGTGGTAGACAGCTTTTTTTTTTTTTTGTATATAGCCTTGAAACTCTAGTCCACAAACATGGACAGAAAACCCACAGCTGGGTCTTAGGAAGTTAATTCTATTTTTTCTCACATTTATTCCGGCTCCAATAGTGGTATTACACAAATGGTATAGAATTATCAAGGTACCAAGGTTATGTACCACCAACTGGGAAGCGATGTGCATTCATGCCAGAAATGTATTCCACTGTTTACTTACACAGAAGTATACTGAATATATAGGGATTTCAGGTGAACTGACATAGCATGGCCAAAGCCAAAACAAAAAGGAGAAAACAATACTTTTCTGTGAAACTGGACTTATATTTTTGTACATGCTGTTGTCCAACAGGAGGGCCGCGACCCCAGGAAGCTCCACTGGCTGTTGGAGCTGCTGATGGAGAGCCCCCTCAGCGGAGAAGGAGGCTCGTTCAGGGATGCGAGGTATTCATCTGTGACTGTGTGTGTGCATTAGCATGAATATCCACACACACATATACTAGTATGTGTTTGTGTCATCTACAGTATTCCAGAGGTTTCTGATTTCAGAGCTGCAGTAGAAACCTGAGCTGACGTGCCGCAGTAACACAACATCCCCCCCTCTGTTCTGTCCGTCCATCCCACCCTTGTCTTTGTGTCTTCTCAGCCTCCTCTATGTGCTCCAGGGTGGTCTGGCCCAGCAGCAGTGGAGGGTTTCTGAACTTCTGCACCGGCTGCTGACTTACCTGGAGCCCAAACTCACCCAGGTGTATAAGAATGTCAGGGAGCGCATTGGCAGGTACCAATTAACCCGCTGTTATCTCTGTTGACTTATATAATCAGGTCTAAATAGGTTAATCTAATTAGTTTGAGTGCACTGTTTAGTTTCTTAAAGACCCAGTGCTACTTTTGTGGTAGTTCTTAAATGAATTTTACTTTCTCCAATGATTTATCACCATTTATTACAATATTATCCTCTGTATTTTGTATTTTTTCAGTGAAAATCATATTTTCCTGTATTTAACTGAGTGATCATGTAGATGTTCATAAAAGCTCAGATTAACCCATAAAGACCCAAACAGCCACTAGTGACCAAAGTCATCTACTGATCTAAGCTGTTTAATACCTATTGATCCACTAATGCTATCAATACATGTAGATAATTGGTGTAAAAGGCAGTTTGTCGTCTTTTCATGGTCATCAGATATTACCCATTTGGACGTTCAGAGGCTCCGTAGTGAACATGGAAACATTGTCATCTTCTACAACATTGATTCACCAGTAAAACCCATGGAGTTGGATCAATAACAGTGGATGGAGACGCTTGTTTTTTTCATTCTGTTATTGATATCTTTGCTGAAAAAGTAAGTTTTTCTATAGTTTTCTTTGTTTTTGAGATAATATCCCTTAACCTTAAACTTAGCTTTTATGAACATCTACATGATCGGTAAATTAAATATTGGAAAATACATGATTTTCACTGAACAAAATGCAAAATACAGAGGATGATATTATAAATGCTGATAAATCACTTAAGAAAGGTTAAATATAGAGAAAAAAATTATTTGGGAAGTGACACAAAAGTAGCACTGGGTCTTTAGGGGTTAAAGTTGAGGGTTGAGATATCGGAAACAGATAAAACTGAGGGAAAAGTGACTTTTTCAGTAAATATATCATTAACTGAACATAAGCCCAGTGTCTCCATCCACTGACATTGATCCAACTCCATGGGTTTTACTGGTGAATCAATGTTGTAGAAGATGACGGTGTTTCCACGGTAACTACGGAGCCTCTGAACGTCCAAAT
Organism: Apogon hyalosoma; assembly: GCA_037367295.1. Taxonomy (NCBI): domain Eukaryota; kingdom Metazoa; phylum Chordata; class Actinopteri; order Kurtiformes; family Apogonidae; genus Apogon; species Apogon hyalosoma. The sequence continues at coordinate 30,519,069 of JAPQRP010000013.1, forward strand.
GGGTCATATCTGATGACCATGAAAAAACGACAAACTGTATTTTACGCTAATTATTGACATGTATTGATAGGACTGGTGGATCAGAAGTCATTAAACATTTTAGATCAGTAGATGGTTTTGGTTGCAGTTGCTGTTTGGGTCTTTATGGGTTAAATTCTAATCTTCTATTTATCTTGCCCTCAACTGCTTCTTCCTCTCCACATTTCTTTCTTTGTCCCTTCCTCCTTCATCTCCTCCCATTCTGCTCTCCAGTGTCCTGACCTATATCTTCATGATAGACGTGGCTCTGCCCCACACCCAGCCCACCTCCTCCCCCCACGTGGCAGAGTTCGTCACCCGGGTCCTGGAGAGGCTCAAGCCCCTCACATCGGAGCCCGAGATCCACAACCACGTCCACGAGGAGAACACTCAGGAGACGGACGAGCGCACCCAGGCTGTCAAACTCCTCAAGACGGGTCAGGATGTGCATGCAGTCGTGTTAACTGTGGTTTAGATAGACAGCAGCTGTAAGAGGGGATGAAAAATAAAAGAGATACAGACAGTTTGACACACACATAGAAGTCAGACCGAAGGAATAAATGAAGGCTGTAATCCGTATTGATTTCATCATTTAAGTCTGCTGTAAAAGGTTCAGATCTCTACATGAAATGGACCTTCAAGGGTATGTCTTAATGTCTTCATAGAGAAAGTCTGGAGTGTAAAGCGCATCCGAGGTTATCCACAATATTAGCATTTAAGTCACATACCAGTTATTGTAGCTCTATAGGTATTTATAATATAATCAGTGTTGGTTGACCGGAAAAATTCTCTACGTAGGCTTTTATTTTCCATTTATTTTTACAGTTTGGGGAAAAAAATTTAAGAGACCACTCAGATGTCCATATCTGAACCTCGATGAAAGCCTTTAGATAGAACTTTATTAATCCCTTGGGCAGTGCCCTCAAGAAATTAAAATTCCAGGAGCAGCACAACACTGAATGTACACATATAAGAAATATTACAAGACATAAAGGAAAGGGAATAGTAATAACAATAGCTATAAAAATAGAAGTGAAAAACAGGCATTCGCACATGAGAAAGTACTTCTAGAAATAAATAATAAAGTAGTAATAATAATAAATAATAAGAAGAATCTAATTATATTATAATGTGCATAGTATACATAAATATAGTTTAATAATAGCAAAACTACTAATGATAATTGTAATAAAGTGATGATAATACTACTATTAACAAGCGATAAGAAAACTAATTTACAAACAACATTGCGCACTGGATTACTTTATTACTAACCGCCCTGTGTAACATGTGTAATAAACCTGTGCAAAGTAAATCTCAAGCTACAACATTAAGAATAAAATTTAATCAGTACGCTTCGTCTGTCTGTGCTGCTATAGGTAAACCATGAGGTTGTGATACAGGTCATATTGTTCCTACAGTGATATATTTATGTGCAGGAAGAGAATGTGATGCAATAAGACGCGCAGTTTCTTGTTATTTGGACCGACTGTCAAACACAGACTCTAAATGATAGTATTTTCAGTGTTTTTACGATGTTTTCGTAGGGCTCAAGTGCTTGAGTTTGTAGAGGGCTCAGGTGCAGAGGCTGACAAGACATTTTGAATAAAAAAATATACCATTTTGCATCATTTTAGAGCATTATTATTACCATATTTGTGTGCAAAATGTGGAAAGAGCCAGAGAAGGTGATAAACACCCAAAAGGCTTAAAAATAAGACTTGCTGTAGAAGTCCAGCTGCAACCATTAGGTCTGGGAAGTGTTTAGTTTAGTTTAGTTTTGTTGCTCTTTGAATAATTTTACATTAATGTGGTTCAAGAGGTACCCAAAATGGTTTGGGTATTGCACAAAACTAAGGCACAATGATTGAAACTCCAAATTGATGCCAACTTGAAAGCACAGTCACAGCCAAATGTGTTAAATATTTCCACCTGATATACAAATACTGAAAATCATCCAATTTGACTAATGAAGTGTATAAGACAACAATTCGCATTTTATAAATTACAGACGCTTTTATTGGCAAATGAATCAGTTTTATGCAGAGTCAATTTCTGTCATCACCAAAATATTAGAGCATGAAACAGGAATATTCAAGTGTAATACCGCTGACGGCCACTAGATGCTGATCATTACTATGGATTTTGAGTATGAAGTTCATTTACGGTATTTCAGACCAACCTTAAGTATCTGTGGGATGTGGGATGGCTGTGGCTCAGTTGGTAGAGTGAGTCGTCCAGTGACCGACGGTTCAAATCCTGGCTCTGACTGTCCACATGTTGAAGAGGTCCTCGGCAAGACACTGAACCAGTAGGGCCTGGCAGCGTCTTGCATGGCGGCAGCCCATTGGTGTAGTGTGTGCATGAATGTGAGGTTTTGTAAAGCGCTTTGGGCACCATGAAAGTGTGGAAAAGCACTATATAAGTACCCTCTGTGGTTTTACTGTATCTGTAAGCTAACATTTAGCATTAGCTCACCCCTCAAATTCCCACAGCTCCACCCCTTTTACCCAAATATGGTCATTTCTGCCAACATGCCACATACATTTACCACGAACAGTGACTTTCTTAACTCGAAGAAGTTAAGTTAGTTAAGTTTGAATAGTTGTTAAACTGACAAACATATGTGTAAATGACATAATTCAAACGGGATCAATATAATATTCATCTCTCTCCACTGATCACAGTTCATATTTTTCCCAACATATGGTGACGATTAAAATGCAAATTACTAGATTCATGTACAGTCTACACAGGGGAAACTGGTTTCACTCCGACTTTATCCTATATATTAAATAAATCGAGCAATCTCTTAATTTCTTCCAAAACTCTATGTATTACTTTTCATTTCACATATTATCTCTGATTACAGACACTGGATGTAGATCTAATCTCTTGCATTAGCATTTCCGCATTGTTGCTTTCCCTGCCGTTGTTATTAATCTAATCTGCGTTATATAGATAAATATCTAGTTATGAAATTATCCATATCATTAGATACAAAATCATGATAGATAGTGTTTTACTAGCGGAGCATTGCAGTAAGGTCACAGTGCCAGGGCTGTTGTTTTTATTCTTTGGCAGTAACCCAGAGTCTGTGTGTGTGTGTGTGTGCCATTTTCAGTTTTAAAATGGTTGATGGCAAGCGCTGGGCGTACTTTTACCACTCCCGTTCAGCAGCAGCTGCAGCTCCTGCCTCTGCTCTTCAAGGTAAGAACACACACACACTCACACACACTCACAGGTCCCAGCACAGCATTATTACCCACTCAATCTTACTTGCCCATTAAACTCAATTTCTCTCTTCATTTACTCAAAATGGTGCGTAGCTGTGTGTCTTCCTACCTCTCTCCATCTCCCTCTCTGGTTCTCTCTCCCTGCAGATTGCCCCGGTGGAGATTGATGAGAGCTATGATGAGATGAAGCAGGATGCTCGCACGTGTCTCTCTCTCATGTCCCAGGGCCTGTTGTATCCTGAGCACATCCCTCTGGTTCTGGGAGCACTGGAAGAGGTAACACACAACACAGCCAGTGTTGAGGAAGTTACTTCCAAACTGTAATCCATTACAGATTACTTGCTACTGTTATTTAAAAGTATTTCCTTACCTTACAGTATTACTGTATCAGAATTGTAATGCGTTACATGACTCCTGTATTACTTTTGAGTTGCATACAGACTCTTGTCATAAATGGGACATGCGCAGTAGAACCCCCCCCCCCCAATACAAGAGATAGGAGAACACTGAGATGCGTAAATTTGCACCCCAAAGTACATGTGGATGGATAGCTCCATAAGTAACGCTACGATGTTCGAATCCCAGCAGGAACGCTTGCATTTTCAAACAGGGGAATGCTCGTAGTTAAAGTCACAGTTGAAAAATAATTCTAACTAGTCATAGAAACGTCAGCTTACCTTGTCATTGCTGATCACAGGGATCATGCTAACCAGCTTCTGTAAAGCAGGGTTCGGGTTAGTAATGAGCATACGTCCATGTGGACAGTGGACTGTCTTCTGCCGTCTGCA
>JAPQRP010000013.1:30524106-30544794 GCA_037367295.1 Apogon hyalosoma
TAGATCTGGAAAATCTGATTTCAAGAAATCTTACCAAGATCATTTTCACTTGTTCCATTGGCAGATTTTTATTTTTTTTTATTTTTTTTTGTTTTTGCTTGAATGACGAACAGATTAGAGGCAATTTTGTAAATATTTCACTGATTATATGCTTTAATTTTTCTTGTCTTCTCAAGATGAACAACAGATTTCCCCTCAGGATTAATAAAGTTAATGTGAAACTGATTATTAATAAATTATTGTTGGACGTTGTTTGTACTAGTGGCTTCAGGATGAAATGAGACTTCTCAACTGGAATTACTGAGTGTAAGAGGAAAATAATGGCTCAAAAACTGTTCCCACCTACATTTTCCATGGTTCAGTTGGATATTCAGTATTTATTTACCTTAGCTTTTTATTACTTTCATTAAACATGTTCATTTCAGACACGAATAATGTGTTTTTTCACTGTCAAAATTGGATTTGATCGGCCAATAAAGCTTCATTTCTTGACATTTTTTGGGCATTATTGTGCAAAAATCCCACAATTACCTTTGAGAATACTGTAATTCGAGTAGTCTGAGAGGAAACAAGAGTTCAGCCCATTTCTGTGGATTGACATGATGCAGATTTTCACTAACACAGGTGTTTTCAGGTTAAGTTTGTGATCGACAGCTGGAACCGGTCCCTCATCAGGCTCAGACAAATATGGCTCGACACCGACGTCTGGAGAAGTGTTTTGTTTTTTCCATCGCAACATGAAACCACTTCAGGTTCATCTACGTTTATGTCCAGTCTGTTCCTGTCGACCAAGAAGAAATATCTGCAGAAAAAACAGTAAGTACTTTCTAATTCTGGTGTTTCTGCCTCTTAATTTCAGCTCCTGCAGTTTTAATTATCAGCTTTTTACTCCTCGAACTATCATTATGTCACTGTTTAGCCACATAATTCATCTCCGTATTGCTGCATAAACATGTTTTTAATCCCTAACAATGTTTTTTTTCCGCATCACAAGACTCCCTCACTATCTCTCCATCTCTCATGTGATGACTGAAATAAATTATCTCTCATCCAAGGTCAGAACACAATGCGCTGTCCTTCCCATTGTTTCATCCGTATGAGATCTACCACCTCCTTCCCTTGGCGTTCACACTCGTTGGCCTCGTTCCGAGCGAATCTCAGAGGAATGCATCACGCGCCGCTAAACACGCCACGACCCTTGGATAATCTGAACCACAACCCAACGTTGGTTAGAGTGACTTGGGCTTAAAGTGTCGGAGGGTTTGGATTGTCGGGTCTGCCGCAGAGTTAGATTCCATGTAGCTTTGGCTTTGGAAGCATAAACCGACAGCTGATAAATAAAAGATGATAAATGACAGGAAGCTCAGATCAAAGTTGAGATCTGCATTTTGGTTTCAGTTGGAGGCCTGTGATTACTCGTCTGTCCTTGGAATACAGCAAACATAACAGGTCAGTAATGTTGCCTTCATGTGCTATGGGAATCATGGTAAATGTCACAAATTTGAGAATTGCACATGAACGCCCCTTCGGTTCGTATTTTCCACTGGGGAAGAATTTTGATACAAGAGCTTCAGAGATGAAAATAACCTTTGACCTTTTCAACATGGAAGCAAAGAGGGATTAATTACGAATGATAAACACTGCTTTTATTAATACTGTTCTGCTGATGAGAGGCACTTTTTTGTAAAGTATTATTATTTTTTTTTTTTATGTGCATACTATTAAAAAAAAAACAGTATGCACAATTAAAAACAAAACTTCACCACAAAAAGGTGGCATTTGCATGTTCTTCCCAAGAGTGTGTGTGTGTGTTCTCTTCACTACTCTGGTTTCCAAAGACATGCATTCATAGGTTAATTACTTAAGCTAAAGCCCAATTCACCCTTTACCCCTCCCCCTTGGCACTACCCCTTGAAATGGACTTGCAAGGGGTAGGGGTTGAAACATTCCCCTTGGAAATGAAACAACCCTTCAAGACCTGTTACCTCATCAGTAGTTATCGATACTGCTACGAACAGATGCGACAACTTTGTTTCCGAAAGTATTCCCCATGCCGTCAGCAGCTGGAACCAACTCTGTTCCATGGGCTTTGGTCGTCTTTTTGCAGCTATTAACTATAAACTGCAGAAATACGATCTATAACACATTGAAATAGCATTAAACGGTCGATCAAATGACTAAATTGTTTACGAAGAAAATGCGTACATTTGTGTTCCTTTCATCACACTGCTGCACTTTTTTGCTATTTACCTCCATCTTACTGATGATTCAAACAGAATAATGGGATATTTCTCCGACCCCCTCTGTTTGTAGTGTGAAAAATCTGTTTCAAGGGCTAAACAGCCTTCCTCTCCGACTCACCGAGAATTTGGACACCCCTACCCCTTCACGTGAACACTCAAAACAGAGGGGCAGGGGTAAGGGGGAGGGGCTAAGGGGTGAATTGAGACTGGGCCAAAAATGCCCATAGGTGTGAACATGAGTGATTGGTTGTTCATCTCTATATACGTCAGTGTATACATGTCCCTGCTACACTCTCGAGGAGTTCAGAAGATGAATGAAAGGAAAAATTAACCCGTCCAAAACACACTGGAGTCTAATTCTGCCTTCACATGCTGTCGGAAAGATGATCCTTTCCACTTGTGAATTTGAAATGTGCGTTTTGTTCAAATGCTTTTGTTATTGTAGCAGAATGAAAAATGGCTGAAACACAATTGTGACCTGCTACTTGGGTAAAACCGTTTTGAATGTGTTAATCTCTTACTAATATTTTTTTTTTTTCAAAATTATGAATGCTATAAATGTGTAAAATCACCAGCTAACAGCAGCAAAACGTCAATAAAAGCAGTTTTTATCATCCACGATGAATCCCTCGTTCTCCATGTTAAAGTTCACAGGTGATTTTCATCTCGGCAGCTCGCGTGGCAAAACTTTTTCCCAGTTCTCCAGTGGAAAATGCAACGTGAAGGGTGTGCAATTTTCAAGTTCCCAAATAGTCTTCACCATAATTGCCATAGTACATGAAGGCAGGATAAGTCACATTACATTCATTTTTAGGGCTGCAGTTGATTTTTCACTTTTGATTTAATGTGTTGATTATTTACTTGACTACTCAGTTCAGGCTGGTATTAGATCCTGAATAAAAGAGAAAAAAAACTGGGATTTTAAATTATTCATAAGACAAACACTTTTTTTATTTAGTGCATATTTTGTTCATTTCCTTAATGCTATAAAAGCCAACAAACATTAAAGGGGTTCAATGTAGTAATTTTCTTGTTATATCTGATGAAAAGAAAATGACAAATGCATAAGTATGCTCATTTCAACCCTGTAAAAACAACAAAGCTAAAAGTGGAATAAGACTTTTAGCCAGTACTGTATTTAACCCAGGAGAAGGTTTAGGAGTCTCACCTCTGGGTCTTCCACCAGCGTCACAACCCGGCCAGGCTGGAGAAGAGATAAAAACAGCAGGATTAGTGTCTATTTCTGAGTAGTGACGCTAGAAAGGTGGTTTTTGAGCACTGGCCCTTTAAATGCAAATGAGCCACTTCAGGCCCCGCCCCCTCCAGGTTGTTGGCTGTGCTGCTCTGTCCCATTCAGTCACTTGTGTTTAATACAACTGAACATTTTAGGTAATCGGCTCGAAGTTTGGACATATTTTCATTTTTTATTACAACCGCTGCTGCTGACAATTATGTCGTACTTGGAGAAAAGTCCATCGGAAGTCTGGACCTTATATGTGCAAATGTCGTGACGTAACTAGTTATAAAACATAACAAATTAAGCAGGAATTGAAACGGGTTGAAGAAATCCACTTGATTTTTGCTGAAATGAATATAAAGATAGCTTTGCAGTACCTGGAGGGTTCAAAATTTCTGAACTGTTAGGGTCCAAATAAATGAACCAAAGACTAATACAAGTGGGTTTAGCAAAATGGAACCCCTTTGATATAGAAATTAGGGTTGTGACAGCTTTCATTGTTTTGAAAAGTCAAACATTTTAAGATGGTTTTAACTGTCTTGGATGAGACTGAAAATGAAGCCTAGTATGACTGCAGTTTTTCAGTTGGGGCTGCATTTAATTTTCACTGTTGAGTCAATGTGTTGTCAGTCAGAACATTATGACACTGACAGGTAAAGTGGTATTAATGGTGATTATCTCATTCCAATGTGACCTTTCAGTGGGTGGATATATGAGGCAGCAAGTGAACATTTAACCTGCAGATGGAGATGTCCTGACCATTATTATATGGCCTTTGTCAAAGTCACTCAGTTCCACATTTTTCTGCTTCAAACACATCAGCTTTGACAACTAAATGTTCACTTGCTGACTCATAAATCCCACCCAGTGACAGGTACCATTGTAATGAAATAATCAATATTAACACTTCTCCTGTCAGTGGTCACAATGTTATGACATATTGGAGTCCAGGTATATGAAACGCAATATAGAAAAACTACTGAGTACAAGATCCTTACTAGAAATTCAATTCAAACTACTTTATTTAATGCCACAGGGCAATTTAGTTTACAGACTACCGGTCACTGAATTCAGCAAAAACATCCAATATACACACATACAGCTCTGGGAAAAAAATAAGAGACCACTGCAAAATATCACCTTCTCTGATTTGACCATTTACAGGTATGTGTCTGAGTAATATGAATATTTTTGTTTATTCTCTAAACTACAGACATTTGTCCCAAATAAAAAAATATAGTTATTTAGAGCATGTATTTGCAGAACACGACACATGGTCAAAATCTTAAAAAAAAAAAAAAAATTAAAATGCAATAACACAATACTAATGTAACTTGGGAAAAGTTCAGACATCAGTATTTGGTGGAATAACCCTGATTTTCAATGACAGTTTTCCCGTGTCTTGGCTCTCCACCACTGATGCTTTATCCTGGCATAGAAATCAAGAAGCTCAGCAGTGTTCGATGTCTTGTGACCATCCATGTTCCTCTAGAAGGTTTCAAAGCGGGTTCAGGTCTGGAGACTGGCCTGGCCATGACAGGGTCTTCATCTGCTGGTCTGCCATCCACACCTTTATGGACCTAGCTGAGGCAGGAGCATTGTCCTGATAGAAGAACCAGTCCTCAGAGTTTGGGAACATCGTCAGAGCAGAAGTCCAGTAGTTTTCAATAGTTATTTTTGGACTCTTTTGTGGGACTAATAGCACTGTTTTTGCCTGTTGTAAGAAGATAGTGATGGCCACAGTAGTGGTTTTTACTTCTCCTTCTTAAACTAGACATGGATCAGGTGTTTGTTCAGTAGAATAAGGTGTGCTTGTGTTGGAATTCAACAGACACAGGAATGGAATGGCTGTCATACACGCAGACATGCTGATTTCAGAGGAAATTGCTGTGGTCTCTTAATTTTTTCCAGAGCTCTATATAAACAAAACAAAATCACATGTACAGCCTTTCAGTGCAATTGAAATGCAGGAACCAAAGCAGCATAAGTCAAAGTGCAGGGACCAGAATGAATAAATAAATACAAGGATAAGTAAACAGATTCATATAGTGGTCACAATGTTTGACCATCAGCAGAATTAAGAAGCCTGATGGCAGAGGGAATAAAGGAGCTGGCGTTTCTATTTGTTTTCCTTGGTGGGGCAAGGCAGTGCCTTCCTGAGGGCATAAAACAAAATTCCTGAACCAGGACATGATCAGGTTGACTAATGACGCATTGATTTTTAACAATGCCACGGAGGCTGTTTGTTCTTGTCCTTCACAGATGAGTCAACCAATAAAACCGGCAGATAAAGGAACATGTTAATGTTCAATAAACCAGTGGTAAAAATTACACAATTTCCTCAATGCACAATGTGAATTTTGCAAATTTAGATTGCAATGTAAAAGATAAATATGGGCTAATTACATTGTATAAATAGAAAAGTAGCAGTAGTTAATAAGACTAATAACTATGAAGTAATAAAATGACAGTAAAGCAATGGCAAATATGTAACATTAACAATATAACGGTGTAAAAACCTGTGAAACTATTTTACTGCAGCAGTGACTTATTATTATATCCCATTTCTCAAGTGCAACTGAACACATTGACTTACGTTTTGTTTTTTTTAATTTAAGATATTACATATTTTCCTACATTTTAGGGGAACATTTCAAAAGATTTGCCCCATTTCATCTGACAATTTTGTTTGCACATAATTATTATGAATGTCAGTGACACAGAATTTACCAAGTAGACAAATTAACATGAAACGGGAACACGTGAATGCATCACTAATAATCCAATGAGGCATTTATCATATATTTTCCTTAAACTGACATTCTGCTCTTTGAATTTTAGGACTTTACGGATGTTTTCATGCTCACTGATTCGTAGACTTTAACTTAAGGACTTTCTTTTTTTTTTTTTTTGAGACGAGTTGCTAGTTTTACTGTTTCCCCCTGAAAGCCACAGGACCACCTCCACCTGCCTTGATCCGGGATGCCCTCACCTTGCCAGGTACTCCCCGGTGGTCGGTGCTGCCTTGCCAAAACCGCCGACTGAAGCCTTTGATATAACCAATTCTCTTTTCTTCATACGGAAAATCCACTTTCCATATCAGAGAGCCGTAACCGAAAACCCACATGGTCACTAGTCTGGTCCGGTGCTGCTACTGATCAGTATGACGATTACAAGGACGGTTAGATTTGGACCGGAGCCGGTTCAGTCTGACATGAATTTAAAACGACAGCCGCATAATCACACCTATGATCACCTGTAAATGAAATACAGTAATAAAAGCATAAATATTTGTAAAAGTTGGCGTGACAGTAGCTAACAGTCATAATAGCAGAGTCATTGAACTTCCCTGTTGATTAAACTAGCTAATGTTAGCATGCAGTTCCGCTCAGTCACTTTCAAAATAAATCGTCGACGTGATGGAACTGTGATATTTTGTTTGAATTAAATTGTAAAAAATAAAGGAATAACTTGTGTCAGATTAAATTAATTAATTTTCTTTTATAATAACTTTATATCATCAATTGTATGCGGTATCTCTAAGTTGTTGTTTTTTTAATTATTATTTTCTGGTTTTATTTTGAAGGCGCAGACTCATACCGGATATTCAGTTGAAATCACACTTGTCACAATCTCGTCACGACAACATTTCATCTCTCCGCCCACTTCGGGAAAAGCTGACGACTTAAAAAAAAAAAAAAAAAAAAAAAAAAAACACGTTAGAAACGCACGAGTTTTCAGCCTTTTTTGAGTTCACAGACCGAGAAGACGAGGACTAATCACACAACGTGTAAAAGAAGAGCAGTGTTGACATCCAGCTGGAGGCTGGTTCGTTCCACTCATGTAAGTCATGCATTCAGTCATCCTTTGGCTCTGTTTGGGTCCCTACCTGCTCCTTTCATAAAGGCTCACGGTATTAGCAAGTTAGAAAGAAAAAGAAAACATTGGAATAGATACCATTCATCATTTTTAACAAGATATTTTCATATTATAGAAGTAGGGCTGGTTGACACAGTGGTAAAGATATCGATATGTCATATTTTGATATTATCTTATTACAGTTTTCATTTGATGTGATTCATTTTGTCAGTTAAGATGTTAACATTGTTTTCATGCATTAATGTACAAACATTTTATGACTTTTACAAAAGGACAAAATTGATTTGATATTTTCACATCCAGATTTCTTGAATGTTCTGCTGTTGATGATTTATTATGAATCATTATTGACCACAACTTCCATGACTATGTTTAGCATCATAACATTTACAGTGATTTTCACCTAGCACTAAAAACATGTTTTCATGTTATATGAAATTTTCATTGATGCACAAATAACTTATTTTCATGCTAAAACAAAATATTTTGACACACAAACTTGCCATGTTGCATCCATTCAGTTTGTTGATAATGTGATAGTTCTGTACATTTTGAAAGAAAGATGCAAATTTTGGCACAAATATTCACTTGGATGTCAGGTGTGAAGAAATACTTGTGGTTAAAGGTCATGGTTACCTCATTTGTCCATTCTGTTGATAGAAATATTTCAGGAATGCCTTGACAGGATGTCTGTATCAAGGTTGAACTGATTAGATGTTGGTGGTCAAGACCTCTAATGGATTAAACTATCCCATTAACAAAAAGCCTGTCACTAATTGTATGTTACTTGAGGGAACTGCACAAACAGATAATGGTGGACAGATAACAGACACGCCGGACTGAATTTATGGTTTTTATTACGTTTTCACAAAATAAATCAAGTTATTATATGAAATGCTTGATGTTAATCAATAAATGATAATTGTTATAACAAGGAATAGTGTGTGTGTCATTAAAAAGATCTTATCATGAACATACCATAATATATACACTTGAAGATAACTCATTTTGCCTTATAATGTGATATGACACCAGTGGGCTTCCATAATGAATATAATTAGCTTATGGATAGAATGGGAACCAAACTGAAAACTATAAAATTGATTAGACTGGAAAATATAAATACATTAGAATTAATACATTTTTGCTAAATGGATAAATAATAAAATCCATTTTAACAAAAACATTTTTCAGCCATTTTATGCTCTTGTTGTTCTGCTCCAAATCATATGTCAGGGCTTTATTTGTTCACTTGCTGCTGGAAATGACCCAAATCTCAAAGTACAGTAGATCTACGATTATTTTTTTAGAAAGAAATTTAGAATTTCACAAACAATGAAGGCATGAATCTCCATATTTTACCTATATAGTCTTAGAAAAGTTTGACTATAAAATAAACTGGATTCCACCTCAGCTTAATGTAAGTTTATTCTAAATGGCACCTCAAAGTTGAACAAACTGTCAAGAATAAAAATGTAAAGACACTGAGGAAAATGCTTTAGTCAAATGACAAAATAGTGAATAGATAATGATAACACATGACTTTAATAAATGAACTGAAGAACAATACATGGGGACAAAACCTGTGTGTATGTTATGGCAGCTTTATCTGTAGTCTGGCATTTACTTGCACTTCCATAACTGATCTTGAGCTTTTAAATCTTTCTGGGGAAAAAAAAAAAAAAAAAAAACAGCATGTAAAGGTTTGTTTTGGCATCTGCCTGTTTGACAGAGAACATAGGGAACACGGGCCTTGGTCCTGACACCAGGGGGTGCTGAGTTTCTATTTCCCACAGTGCATTTTGTCTACCAAATACATGGACTTCATCATGTGTGCCTTGTGATCAGTGATTCAGAATCAAACAAAGTGGACAGCGACAGTCTGGCCTGTAATGTCAGCTCCGTGAGCAGCAGCTGCGCTTGTTCTCCGGCGTCGAAAAGAAGTTCATCGACGAAGTGTTTATGTAACTCGCCAGACTTGAAGAGCAGCCGTAGACATCCACAGCTGGGAAGAGGGGAAATGTTGCTGAGGAGACATTAAATCACTCTGCACATGAGTCATTTGAGTCGTCTGAACCTGCTTCAGACTAAATGTCAGCCCCAGGTGGGATTGTGGGTAGAGCTGCGCAATATGGCCATGATAAACATTGTCATATTAGTGGATATTGATGATTACTGTGATAAATGTCAAATCATTATTTTAGTCCAGATGAAAAGCTGGTTTTTGGTCCTGAATTGACAAAGAAATTAGACAGTTTTTTAGTTTTGGATTATTCAGACTCAACAAAAACACACCATTTAGTACTTATTACTCCGCTCCTCCAAAGGGGAGACAAGGGGTATTGTTTTTGGTTCAGTTTGTTTCTTTGTTTGCTTATGTCTTTAACACTATAGCAGCAAAACTACTGGGTGAATTCATACCGACTTGGGTTTATAGATTGCCAGTGACCCAGAGTAGATGTCATTACATTTTGGGAAAAGTAGGTCAAAGGTAAAATTTTTTAAAGGAATTTTGAAATTCTTTTTTCTTCTCCCATTCACTTATAATGGACACAATTTCACATGTCTATAAAAACATCAATTTTGTTTCAATGTACTTCAAACTTGGCACATAGAGACAATTGATATGCTGACATCAGCACACGCATAGACATGAGGACATCAGCTGGATCGATGCCAAAATAAGCTACAGTACGTGTAAGGGGCGGGGCTTGTTGTGCCTGGAACATTTTATTTAGATCTAATGGTATGAAAACTTAACATACACATTCATGGGGTTCTATGTAGTATTTATTTTCCAAACTCACAAAATCACCAACGAATCAACCCTATGTATTCACAGACTGAGCTTTATACTTTATTCGGTGATTTTACATTTACACACATCTGTATTATGAAGTTTTCTTCTTCAAACTAAAACTCATAGACGCTTATTTTAACAGTCGCTCAAAATAACACTGTCTTATAATCTTCACATGTTGCATCAGCTTATAGTTTACATTATAGCTCTGTTAGCAGACTGAAAACAGCCACAGTAAAACCACAGTTCATCTCCATTTTCTGTTCAGTTTGTGTTGTCAGTAGCTGAACTAAAGATCTGTTTGGAATCCAACAAACAAGCTCAGAACTGTCACAGTTTAGTTTGAACTGTGGATTAACAAACGGCAACTTAGCAAAGATAATAGCATCACAAAGTAACTTTATACCTTCATAAGTTTCAGCATCAACTTTTTTATGTTAGATAAATAAAATGAGTGGGATCTGAAGGCTTCATAAAAAATGAAAATAAAGAAAATAAGCCCTAGCGAAAGAGCCACATCTTTCTGTCAAAGTCAACATATCTCAATAGATAGAATTTTCATGATAAATAAACAAATAAAACATTTTTTGTCATTGCCAAAATTTGTAAGAACATTAAATACACTTTTGTCTAGAAAATGTTTGTGGCAGGTCATTTATAAATCTAAACCTTTCCAAAAGTGTCAAAACTTTGACACATTTAGAAGTACTAAAACTGAGACAAATTAAATCCTTAATTTAAAATAAACATGGAAATTGCAACCCAGTCCTGGCTGTGGATTTTGACATGAGTCCTACATGAAAATAATAACACACAAACCTGAACTGCACTTAAAACCTCTGATTACACTTCCTGTAACATGAAGCTGGTCATTTCATATAGTAAATGCATCAGCGTTGAACGGTAGCTCAGTTTACCTGATGTAAAAAATGACTGTAACTCTGCAGAAGCCCACCCTGGGGTGTATTGTATTTACTGATTGTGTGCAGATGGGCTAAACTGTGCTCCTAACGCCTTAAATCTCAAGTACACAAAACCATTTTTTCATGCGGATCAATGACGTTCGCTACAAGAAAACACACCGACTCTCTCATGCGTTTACCCCTTTGTGCGATGTTTGTTTAGTGTTGACAGGACCAGATTTTGTGGAGAAAAAAACAACCCCAAACACAAATAAAAGGTAGCAGACATTTAGATCTGTTTAAGCAGTCTGCTCTTTAAGCTTATTTGCATTTTAAGAAACTTTTTATAGCAAAGACGATTTTATTTGCACTGTTTGGACAGGCAAAAAAATGCAGTTTTTCAACTTGGCATATTTGTTATCTCTTGTTTTGAAGACGGCAAACAAAGATGTTTCAGTAAATAAAACCATAGCCCAAGAGGAATTAGCTGAATAGACTTTACTGGAAACAGGCTCTGCTGTTCTGAAAAGTATTCTTTCAAGCACTGTATTCTTAAATTATGACACAGACTGAAGCAAATAAACAGATCCAGTTCGCTGTTTAGCGTTTTCTAACAAAATTGCTAAAATTCACACTCACTACGTCAATTTTCTAAAGAAACTAATGAGTGCTGTTTGTGCTGGTGGTGGCGGCTTCTGCTTCAAGTTTTCTTGCATTTTCATCCATACATGTTCAATTAATTTCATGTTATTCTCACCGGCCTTCTTCTTCTTCTCCTTGATGAGCACATGCTTCCAGTCTCAGTCTTTTTCCCCAGTGCTCCTCCTCTCTTTGTGTTCCTTCTCCAACTCCAGACCTCCTCCTTCTTCTTCTTCTTCTTCTCCTTCAGCATGTTCTGTTTATTCATCAGGGAGGTGACCAACATACTGCCTTCCTCCATTGTTTCTTTCTTCGTTTAACTCACGTGTACTTACTGCTTTTTCCAAGAAGAAGTTTACTGGAAACACTCCCGTCCGTTGTTGTTTTTTTTTTTTTCTTTGCGTCGTCGTCTTGCTGTGTCTGCTCTGAGTGGGTTTTCTTGTAAAGCCTAAAAACCCAGGAGGAGGACGTACTTGCTCTTAATCTTAGTGTTTTATTTTGGGCCTTAGTCTCCAAAACCCACTTGTTGTCATTTGTGTGTCACTGAACGGACATTTTAACTGTTGTACTGGCTCCCTGTTGACTGTCTGGGGTTTGTTGTCATGGGAAAAAATGAATTTCTGTCTGATTTGATGGTTTGTAAAGCATTAAATTAAAATTAAAACCTTCATTTCTATGTCGGTAAAGACTATTGACCACAGATTCCAAAAAGAAGCGTCAAATGTGATAAGATAGAACGTTGCATTAAAAAGATGGAAAGGGGAAAAAAAAGACAAGTCAATCAGTTGTGGATTTTTAAAGGTTGATATAATAACTATAGATTCAAAAGCCAATATCCCATTAATATGCCAGTATCACCAGCCCCCCAAAAAGACTGTTCAATAATTAATGTATTGGCTTTATTAGAATGTAGGGTACAAAAAAAAACCCCTACCCCACTTAAATTCATAGCTCAATCAAGAAATATAGTATTTAAGACTCATGTTGTTGTTGTTATTAGCTTATTTCAAAGTTAGTTCCAAAGCCTCATATTAACTTTCAGGCACAATCAACAGATGTAACTGTAAACCATAAAACTGAAGAGAATGATGATACTCAAATACAGTACAATTCTGCTAATTCTAATAATTTGTAAAATTTCCTTTTAGCAGTGGCGGTGTATTTTACCCCTAAATCTTAAGTGCTGTTCAGTCGGATTTAATCCACCTTTTAATATCAATACAATACCATCAATACTATACAAAAAATAGGACCAAGAGTCCTGTAGTCCAACAGCATATTTAAAGACATTAATTGACATTCATTTGACCTTTCAGGGTCACTCAAGGTCAAAGGTCATGGCACCAAATGAAAGCCCATATGTGACTTCCTCTCTATTGCCAATAGTAATTATATCAATACCTTCAACTGTTTTGAAGTTATAGCACTTTGAAAATTTTCCCATTATAAACCAACGGGGATTTTTCAAATTTGAAATTCATTAAAAACTTCAAAAATCAATGTTTCCCGATTCTTTGAAGAAACTTGGTAGACTTTACCCCCAAGAAACCTCTGCTATGTATTTTAATTGATTCTGTCTGACGGTTTTGGAGAAGTTTCACCAATAGTCCATCAGTCCCTCGGGCCGTTGGACTAAAAACAAAATATAATAGACGTAGTGAGACTGAACGTCATCACTAAAGCAAGAAACCAATGAACACAACACAGCAGGTTTAAATGAAATGACAGACATACAAATGTTGATAAAATAGATTATACTCACCAAAACTACTGCTTATTTTTTAGGCTGTGTGAACCAAATCCATTTCCTCCCCTCTGTCGGCCATTGTGGTATATTCAAAGTAAACCAATATATTTTATCGTATGCAAGTCTCTGCAGATGTGGTTTTCTAGCTAAGTGTGTTGTGACTAGTCCGTCCAATCAAATGCCATCAAAATGCAAACATTATTGCACACCTGCTAGATCACACCCACGTCGCCAACATGAAATCTGATTGGTTAAAGCAACAGGTTCGTTCTATTTATTTTCATCTCCAGAAGCTGTACTGTTGGCTCTGAGCCTCAAGGCAGATTTATTTTACCCGGCAACAGATGATAATGAAATATGATTGGACGAACACTCTAACATACGCATACACTACTGGAAGCAATGCAACCAAAAGGAAAAACTACAAAATTAAGAGAATAGACTATTGGGAGTAATTTAATACATTTTTATGGAGCCAGTATAAAAATATCAGGTCTAAATGTAGGTCAGTTTAGACCTTGATGGTCCTGATGGAACAACCACTGTCTATTAGCATCCCTACTTCTATTCTCTCAATGTACAATCTTCTGCTTTATTGCACATGGGTACATTTTCATCCATTAATGCGAACAGTCACATCAATCTGAAATGTCATCTATTTGGAAAATGCTCAAAGACTAGACAGATTACAACCATCATAAGAATAAACGGCAACGTCTCTTCAATACTGTGACTCATCTCAGTATGTAAGTACAGAAACAAAACATAAATTCCTCTGTAGTACATGGCAAGTAGATATGCGAAGATTCACTAGATTCTCGGTTTGATTTAGTCACGACATCTTTCAGCAGAAACATTTCCACACCTCCGCTAACAGACGTTATTATCATCTGATTGAAGTGATTTTAGTGTCAATGCTGAACTTTGAGATGTATCATCAACGTATGCTCCGCTGATCTTAAGGCGCTTGTGTGCGTATATGGAGTTTGCGTCGGAGACTGTTTTGTACAAAGAGCTGGTCATTTGTTAATGTTAGTGAACTCTGTTTCTCAGATATGTACTGGCTCCTGGTTGAATTCTATGCAGAGGAGATGATGTGGATTTCCCTCAGATTCTTATGTTTGCTCCTGAGTTCTTCATTGTCCCTTTACTGTTTCTACTCGGATGGATGGATGTATTGGGTGAGTGGATGAATGATGAATTGATATAAAGACGGACAGATGGATGTGTAAATGGATGGAAGCTACAGGCCTTTCTAACCACTATAATGCTTAAGTGTAGCACCTAAGCTGTTCTGGACCAAACCTGGGGAAAAAAAAACAAACAAAAAAGCACATAAAATCCCTGTGAAGAGCATCAAAACGAGCTAAAATGACATTTTCCAGATTATTTGATTGCCAGGGCATTTCAGCAAGACTTGTTTTAGGGTGTTTTAACAGTTTTTGTGCACATATGATAACGATAAACATGTTTCCAAATAATGCAAATGGCATATTTTGTATGGAAAAATATAAAAGGTAAAGTTCTTTCACAAGGACCTCCAGCCTCCACAACCATACAGTTAAAGTCTTTAATAAATTGCTAAAAATGTTTCTAGCTGAAGGTCACCTAAAAAAGTAAAATGGAATTGGGCAACAGTTTTCACTGCCAAGGCCTCAACGTATTCAACCTGCAAAAACTGCAGGCTCTATACATTTGAACAAAACATAATGAATTGAAAGTTGTGGTAATTTGTTTCACTGGCAAAGAGTGTATTATTTTATAGAAAAGGATGAAAAACAAGCACATTTCTCATATAAAAAAATGGGTGTGGTTTGACCCTGGGACACCATCGGGTTAACATTCGCAGTAGTTTTTGCCTTCTTTTCAGCACTAATGAGAAGGTTTATGCTAAAGGTTCTGACAGTTTTCATTTCAGTTTATTCAGTTTGATCTCACTGTAACTCATACGTCAACCTCCACTGAAGACTTCTGTCATTGCGCTGTTGAAATACTCCATGATGTTTACCACTTTAACCTGCTCCTCTCTGATTTTCAAAAGGCATTTCTTTAGTTAACCGAGGCTTTTTTTTACCCTCACGCCGACCTGCAGGTTTTGTCGGACTAATCCGACGCTGTTGTCCTGCCGTATGTGAGGTCTGCAAAAACTCATCCAAAGGTCTCCTCCGTATTGACTCCATCTCGCAGCTTTAGTCCTGAACAAAAAAAGCCCTTAAACCTCTGACTCTGTCTCAGCAGTCACCGAAGAATTTTCCAGCTGAGCCATAATAGCGGGCTATATGTGTGCGAGTAGAGTTGAGTGGGCCATTTTGGGCTCAGACTCTTTGATCCTGAAACGCTTGTATGACTCGAGAGATTTTTCAACCACTTCAGGCTCAGCGAATGCAGCCGTACTGTATGTGTCAGCACCATTTTACTTCACAATGTACGGTTACTCTGGATACCAACTAATAATAATGATGTGACAGACTTGAAGCAAATCATTATCAGCAATTCAATATAAGTGTCAGTTTTGGCACGTTTTGCCGCCTTGAGACTGCAAAAACCTAATTTCCAAAAAAGTGTTGCATTAGTGCCGGCATTGAATTATTCCAATAAAACAATGAGTAGCAGGTTCATCATGGTGTGACATTCTCACACACTGAAGATAATAGAAACAGTGATTTTTTTTTGATTTTTTTTTTTTTTTTTACAGATAACCACTGCTTTGTTCTGCTTCTCCCTTGTGGCGTGAGCGATCCAAAACCAGACTTTGAGTAATAATCAAGTCATAAGCTATAATGCGTGCAGTCAGTTGCCAATTTATTAAGCTCAGCTCAATGTAATGCAGTTTAATCCGACATCTTTGCAATATATCCTACCAACAAAAGACGGAATGGAAAATGCAATTTAGAAATGGAAGCTTTTACTGAGTTTGAACACACCATATATCATGTTTATTTGTTAATGTACTTCCATTTCTCACATTCAGCATATTCAAGGAAAAAGTGGCAATTTATGACTAATATGTTGTAATAGAAAGGGGCGATGTGAAAATGTTGTAGTCGTGATTTAGTTTGATAAAGGTTTTCCACGCTAATCCTGATCCATGTGGTTCTGTTCTGTCCTCTTTAGATGAATGACATTTGATTAATTAATTAGGAAATTATAATACCATATGAAAATGAGACAAAAGGAGAGGAAAAAACATCAAATTAATTAAAAATGAGACAAAAATAAGATGAAAATCAGAATGCAACACTGAGACAAAAAATGAAACGTAAACTGAGACATGAAGGAGATGAAAACAAGACAAAATTATCATTTAAAAAAAAATCAGACAAGAAATGGGACGACAAAAAGGACAATGACAAAAACTTACAACAAAGAAATTTAAAAATGAGACGATAATTAGACTAAAAAAGACAAAAAGATGACACAGACAAAAAGGAGCAGAAAATGAGACCAAAAAAAAAGACACATTTGGTTAAAGCAAAATAAGACAAAACACAACAAAAAGATGGAAAGTTAAACAAAAGGAGAGTAAAAATCCCCAAAAATGACCAGTTAAAACAAAAACAAGATAATAATGACATGAAAACATGATAAAAAAAAAAAAAAGGAGATAAAAGCAAGAACAAATGAGACAAAAAATGTGACAAAGACCAGATAAAAATTAGACCTAATGGACAAAAAAGAAGAAATGAGCTAAAAGAGAGAAATTTGGCAAAAACAAAGTGAAAACTGAGTGAAAATGTGTCACATTTTCAAAGGTTCTCTACAGTAATCTAGACCCATTTGGAGCTATCGGATGAAGATTAATGAATTTAGTCATAAAATTATTCAAACAAGATAAAAAAATAGAGAAGAAATGAGATAAATGTGGCAACAAAATGAGACAAAAAACAAAAAAATGACAAAAAGGACATGAAAATTATACATTAAGACAAGAAAATAAATCAAAACTAAGACAAAAGTAGAAGAAAACGAGACAAAAATAGAGAAATTTGGTAAATAAAGTGAAAAAACATGAAACTGTTCCATATTGTAGACCTTCCAAAGGTTGTCGTCTGCGCAAATATAAATATCCCTTTGTTTTTACTTATTTGAACTCTTTATCTCTACATCGCTCCTGTTCCTACTTCTGAATGTGAGGAATGGAGTCACAAAAACAATGAAGTCCAGCAAAATCTGAAATTTACTCTGATACAAGTCTAAGTAAAATGTAATATTGCCGCAACAATTGCTCCAACTTTTTCTTATTTGGAATTGTACATTAATAGGTTTTCAGAACCACAAGCTACATTTCTTCATTTTTTTTTTTTATTATATGATTATAAAGTTAGATAAAATAAATGTTAAATTGGGGTCACTGTTACCTAAAGAAATGTTCCCTTCCTCCAAGTTCGTCTGTTCTGGCTGTTGGTGAGCAGCTACAAAGATGTATATTTGTCTCTTGGAACTGACACTGCTGAGGGGATTTAAGATATTTTCCCCCAAAATTGGTATAAATAAGGCTTAAGTCCAGTCACTGCAAACGAATAATGCTCTAAAGCCTCCTCGGGCTTAACCAAAGTCTATAACTTTATCGGCATGTCTGAGAGCCGTGGAGTGTTATAGATGAGAAGTAGACTTTTTTTTTTCTTTCCCCTCAAATGGCAGAGTTGTTGAGTTTATTATAATTTATCTCGGGAACAAAATAACAGACTTGGGGGCAGGTCACGGAGCTGGGTTTGGAGTGGTCTGCTTTATGTTTGTGTTGCAGCACAGCGGATTTATAATCTAATTCATCTTAAAAATAACTCGGATGCAGAGACGAAGCAGATGTGGTGATGCAGCTGTGGTTTGTTATAAACTGTTTATGATCATAGTTTTGAAAAACAGTTTATTGAGCTAATTCTGTCATGGAAACAGCTGTGTTTTGACCTTAGATCTCAGGTCAGCGTGCTAAACCAATGACATAATGCTCAGACCTTAATGCAAAAATTGAGGAAATATTTGTCTGCCAGCTTAAATTAGCATGTCAGTATTTTAAAGGAGGGATATTTGTCTTTTTTAAATAGAATTCTTCATTTCCCACCCTTTCCCTGTGGTCTCCATAAACCGTAAATGCTCTGCTCGGCTCTGAATTCTTCATTCATTCAACTCCACAGCTCCATCTTCAACCCTATTTCTGAGTAATGACACCAGAAAGGTGCTTTGGAGCGCTGGCCCTTTAAATACACATGACCCCGCCCCCTCCAGGTTGTTGACTTTGCGCTCTGTCCCATTCAACCACTTGAGTTTGTTAATACAACCAGCAAGTGAACATTTTAGGTAATGGGCTCCAAGTTTGGACATATTTTCAGTTTTTACTCCAACCGCTGATGCCGACAAACAAATATGTCGTACTCGTAGAAATGTTCTTGACCTTATATGTGCAAATGTCTTGACGTAACTAGTTATAGATGTAACAAATTAAGGAATTAAAATGGGTTGTAGAAATCCACTTGATTTTTTTCCCAAAATGAGATAGTTTTGCAGCACCTGGAGGGTTCAAATTCAAACTGTATGAACTATTAGGGTCCAAATACACAAAGAAATGAACCAAAGACTAATAAAAGTGGGTTTAGATCAATATGAACCATTCAATCTTTGTGTCGGTGTGAATGTGTCTGAAAAATGCCAAGTGGTTCCCTTTTTTTTTTTGGGATAAAACTTTGTATTCTTTAATTTCCAAAGTGTTTGCTATTATGAAACATCATTTTAGACGTTTATAACATAATACAATGTACATCAGTGTGATAAAAAGTGAATAAATTTGAAAAATGAGTGCATGTATTCCTGTAGATATGCATTTTACTCCAGCGCTGAGGTGCTGTGCAGTAAAGATGTTAAAAATGACCATTGAAAGGGCTTGAAAAGTGCTTGAATTTGACCTTGAAAAATGTGTCTGAACCCTGTAAAACAAACTGGATTAAGTATTAATTTGCCGACCTGCTCCTTTCTAAAAACGTTCCCATTGGAGCTGTTAGTGTTACAGGTGTTTCTTCACATTTCAGCCACAGATCGGTCCTTAAAGAAGACAAAAGAATCTTCTAAATCCTTCACGTTGGTAATGTGCAGAGATGAATGTCACGAACCATCTTGCACATTTCTGGCTTTGTGCATCTGTAATCGACTGAAATGTCCTTGAAAAGATGCTCCAGTTGACCGACCTCCTCAACCTGATTGCAGCCTTCCTTCGAAATGAACCTCCTCACCTTTTCTAATGTCAATAACATTTATTCATATGTCGGATCTCAGTATTCAATCATGTTTTCTACCACATCTAAAAGTCACCGTGGACTTTGACTCGACGAAGACGTGATCGATGTTGCGTCTTTTACCAGATGACATACTTGTGCTGCAAATCAAACGTTGACTTGTCATTTACGTTTGCGGAAAATTCCTGTCCTATTTCCAGCTCCTCTTGAGAGCAGTATATTATTTTTTCTGTTTATTCACTCTGCTATTTTCCATGTTTCTACACTGATTAGTAAATAATCAAGGTTGTCTGTGGATTTGATGGGATAGAAGTGCATGTTGAGTGGACAAATGAACTGGTTCAACACATGACATTCTGTCATAAATCAGGCTTTAAAAGCTCCTTGAGGTGAAGTGATTTGCCATATTCGGTGATACGAAGAAGACTGAAATGAAAATAAAAGGAAACGACACTGTTTCTCACCTCTTATGGGCAGCTAAAAATCATGTATGTCTGATAAAAACATACACTGTAAAAAAAGGGCTGTACAAAATAGGAAAATTAAATTCATTATTGGGTGAAAATGTTTTATTTGAAGTAAAATGATCTGCCAGCGCGGTAAGAAATTTGCACTTATCAAATTTCCTTAAAATAAGAAAATATCCATGGATGATAGAATGCTAAGTGTCTTCCTTCTATTTCTTATGTAGAACCGCTGACAGTGCACCTAGACTGAATAATGTGTGCTGTGTTCAAAGTGAGTGGGTAACTACATTGTGGAACACTTTAATTTTGTCTGTTTTAGTTCTTATACCATTGCTATATGTCTGTTTGTTTTACTTTTTCTGTATGTTTGAAAGACTTAACCCTTTGGCCGCCCCATTTTTTATTTTTTTTTTTTACTGATCATCCTTCATTTTTGGCCTCCTTAATTCAAATAGTTATTGTATAAAACTGCCAGGAGATATGTTGAGGGTGATTTTGTTCATCTAATTTGCATATTATGACGTCATCAGTTGGCGGCCATCTTGAATTG
>JAPQRP010000013.1:30544894-30556891 GCA_037367295.1 Apogon hyalosoma
GGTTAAACACAGGTCTGAAGGAAAATTAATTTGCAGAGCACGGCGGTCTCTTTTGAAGCCACATAGTTCCAAACAGCGCTGAAAAAACCACTACATTAAGTGTGAAGAATAAGGGTTGAGTCAAAATATTCGAGTGTATTAATGAGTTATTTGTCAACACATGCACTCGCAGAATGTTTTTCTAAATTTAGAGCGTCTGAATTAAAGTGGTAGGTCATAATTTTGGGAAAAGCGCTTCAAAAATTGCACAATTTAACACAATTTTGTAGGAATATTAATTTGCTTTTCAAGCTGCATGATGTCCACAAACCTTCAAAAGACATTATTAAAGGTGTTTAAGGAAAAGTGTATTTGGGAGTTAGTTTTGTAGCTGTATATTGTTGCAGGCAGTGATTTTCTCAATTGAATACCTCTCAATTAAAGGCTTCTACATTCAGAGGTTATACATTTGGGGGAAAAAAAGCAAATATATTTTATTTCCTTGTTGCTGAAGGTAAAATGAGAAGATCAATATCTCCTATGTTGTTATCAGACGCCTGCCCAGTACCACCTAATACTGCTAAAACTCACTAATTACTACAACGTACCCATTTTTTACATCCACAAGTGTAAAAATACGCACAGTTAATAAAAATTTACGGGACTATTACTTTTCTACCATGTTGAAGCTGCCTAGTGTTGACCAGCTTGAGAAACAGTGTTTTTAGGGTTTAATTTTTAGTTTTTTGCACATTTTTTGAATAGAAAACTTTGTAGTTTTCCAAATGCTCCATGGTGTTAAATATTAAATGTGTTATAACATGTAAAAAGCATGTGGTGAGGATGGATTAATGGCTGCAGCCTCTGGTTTTCCACTTACTGTACTTTTTGATAATTAGTTTAATTTAATATTTATTATTTAATCGGAGCCTGTAGATATAATTAAATCCACCTTCTTATTTCTTCATGCTTTTATCATTTATTCAGTTTTCCTACTAATTTCTGTGGTCATTCACATGTGTACATTATATTTATTTCTGTACATTTACTAGATTCATTCAATGATAAAGAGTAAAAGTAATAAACTTTCTTTCAGGAGCTTGAATTTGACCTTTGTCTATACTAAAGTTGTACTCTAGCCTGTTGTACTAATCTTTCATTAATAATGATGATAATAAATCGTGAGTTTGTCCTCAGTGGTGTCTTGTAGGGGTTACAGACATAAGTGACGCACACTATAAATAAGCTTCTCTCTAAAGTGAGGTTAAGAAGTACTTGACAAGCAATTTGCATCATAAGAATTATGAAATAAAATGGAAAAAAATGTAGAAAAAGAGTAAATTGTAATGGCAGTAACATAAAAATCATGCTATGTTTCAGTAATGTTGGTTC
This sequence comes from Apogon hyalosoma, assembly GCA_037367295.1. Lineage (NCBI taxonomy): Eukaryota > Metazoa > Chordata > Actinopteri > Kurtiformes > Apogonidae > Apogon > Apogon hyalosoma. Next base: position 30,546,266 of record JAPQRP010000013.1, read on the forward strand.
CTGTAAACAAACCAACCATTAGGATAAAACACAAAGATTAACAATGGGAAAATGTCAGCTTAAACAAATAATTATAGATTGTAGATCAAGAAAAGATTATCAGACTATACACCATAAAGCTCACATCAGAGTGAAATTATGCTGCAGTGACTCAAAGTAGCTGAAGTTTCTTATATTAGAAATAAGCAAAACAGGGAAAAAAAGTGTGTGTGTGTGTGTGTCTATATATATATGACAATGTATTAAAATGCAAATGTATATTCTACATTTGCATGAAATATTACACAGGTGTAGTCCTGGAGTATACAGAGCAGCCATGTTGTGTAAAATATGCTTGTGCACATGGTTTTGATACTGTATAATTAGTGGTCTCTATAAACAATAAAATATGAATGCTATCACAAACATATAAAAACCATAAGACTAAATAATGATAATAATAATGGCAGTTTCTTTTTATTTTCTGATTCAGGCTGTAAGAAGACGGCGTCATTAAAAGCCTGTTGTGTAATTTGTGTATGAAACACTGTAAATAAGCAGCGTTTATGTTTGTAATTATAGTTTTGAGTGTAGTGTTTTTATCGTATACATGCTGGTTTCTACACACAACAAAGCCTAAATACTTCAAATATGTAAGAACCAAGAGAATAAATAACAATCATAAAATGGCTGTTCTATATAGTGGGTTTGGATTCCGCTGTCATTAATAATCTGTGTGATCTGTATTTACATTTACAGGTAAAAGATAAGACATTAATAATAGAGGATTTCATCAAATGTGTGATGTGTCCATGTTTGTAATCATAATTTTAACACTGTATGAACGCAGTCAAACCGAGAACAGATATTTATGATTAAAATGCTATTATACAAAGCTGCCAAATGAACCAAATGAGGTAAAGTTTAGAGTTAATGTATCTGTATCTACAGAAAACACAGAGTACAGGTGAGTGGGGTCAGTTTTGATAAGAATGACCACATATTTATGGCCATATTGTGTAAAACGTTTTTGCTCACAAAGTTTTGATTCTTTATGAAGATATTATGTATAGATGTTTGTCTATAAACAATAAAAATAAAATGGAATAATGAACGCACAAGAAACCTGATCTTTATGATTAAAACACTGTAAAGGAGCTGGTTCTGTCAGTAATAGTAATGTTTCTAGTACGTGTTCAGGTTTACAGGTAAGTGATCTGCCTCTGCATTAGTCTTTAGGGTAAATGTGGGGGGGGGGCTTCAGGGGAGAACAGTGTCCGTAAAGCTGCCGGGGTCCACGCGCTGACGGTCATTTACTGTGCGCGTGGCTCTAATGCTGTGCGTGCGCACACATCCACGCGCACCACCGTCCGTGTCAGGTGCGGGTCTTCTCCGTCACCCCGTGTTGGACCCGTCAGTCCTCGGCTCTCCCCCGGTTCCCCCTCATCCTCTGCTTCCGGTACATTCACGTTTGGGTTTCGTGCGGACGGTGAGCGCGCGCTGTCCAAGGTGCTGCAGCAGCAGCGCGCGGCCCCGCCCATCCTCTTCATCCCTACATCACACTCCTCTCCCTCTCTCTCTCGCGCTCTCTCTCTCTCTCCCTCTCTCTCTCGCGCTCTCCCCTCCACAGACCACGTGACGCTCCCTCCGCCGAGTCTCGCGGAGAGCATCAGACTGCACCTTTTCCTCCTCGAGAGAGAGACGAGGGAGAGCGACACCGACCCAGAGCGGAGAGAGAGAGTGAGGGTGGGGGGGGGAGCAGCAGCACCTTGTCGCCTGGAGGAGAGCCCGTGATAATTCTGTCCCCGTCCAGCCCCAGACCCGCTCCAGACCCGTTCCATCTCCCACCGGGCGCGCGGCTCCCTCTGCTCTCTCCTCAAATGGGAAGCCAAACCCGCGAGTCGCGCGCGGCACCGTTACCACGGACCCACAGGACGTACGTGAGGTAGGTAGTGTTGGTTTTCACTCTGTCCGTGTTGTCCACTCAGCCGTGGCTTTCACGTCCCCTTCGCATCCGCACAGTAACTGGTAAAACTAGTGAAAGCGCAACTGATTTGCGGGTGTTTGCGCGCGCGGGCGATTCTGGGGCTGAACCCCGGCGCACCGGTACCGAGCCGAAAAAAAAAAACAAAAAAAAAAATGGAGATGAGGTATGGCCGCTAATCGAGAATCGATATTCCAACCGCATTCGTTCACCCCGTCCATCAGTTAACCGTGATGTTGCCGCTTTTCCGCCAGTTCACGCGCTCCGGACGCGGTGAAGTGTTCGGGGAAAAGCGGTGAAATTGTTCCGTCCGTGTTTGTCTGCGGAGACGGTGCGAACGCGGGCGCCGGTGTGTTTGTTTGAGCGGGTGGGATTATTAAAGCCGTTAATTCGATAAAGGAGGCGCGTTTGAGTCATCCGCCGCAGCGCGCGGTGCTGCTCCTGCTCTTTGTGATGGAGCTCGAGGCGACCGCCGTTTACCGTAAAAGCATTCACCGAAAACCGACGGAAACCACACGGTTCCAGCTCTGGGTTATTCTGTCTCTGGCGTTACTGAGTGTCAGAAATAGTAAAATAAGGTTGTGACATTATGACAGTTTCAGGTATGACACTTTTTATATATGTGTATATATATAAATATATATATAAATCTCCTGCGGCATGATGGGAGATCTGCCGAGGAGCTGCTGTTTATGCATGTATGTATGTGTGTCTGTATGCGTGTGTTAATGTGTCCATACTGTACATAGATACGTTGCTGGACTGGTCTTTTTGACTGAGTTGTGTTGAAGTGTAAATCTTTGTCTGCTCAGGAGTGTTGAATTTGGGCCTTTGGATGTGATGTGTGTGTGTGTGTGTGTGTTTGCCAGTGAACAAAATGCATGTGAAGTAGTAATTTGAGAATAATAGCAGCTCTGCTCTTGTACATGTGTGTTTGTGAGTCGGTGCACATGTGTGTGTTAATGTGTGACCCTGGTTGATTGTGCGTCTCTGTTCCCTCTGTAGGTCGCTGGAGAGAGTGATGACGCGGCACTGAGAGACACACATATACCTCACCGACACACACATACATATTTGCCCACACACACTTTAAGTCTTGCCCTACTAAGACAGGGAGGAGGGGAGAAAATTCTGCTATGACGGTGTCATTTCTCTCCATTACCAGTGTGTGAGCCACACACACACACACACACACACGCATACACACACACACATACACACTCTCCGTGGGGAGTTGCCTGCATGGGGGATAAGGCCCTATCTAGGGCACAAAGATGGAGTTCACGTCCCATTCGTCACATATCTAAGACTCACACATGTACACACAAACACACACACCTGGAGTTTCATACAGCACAAGTGAAGAATGAAAGAGTGAATGGATAAAAGACTTTAGAACATCTCAGAGAAAGCACAGATACAACCCAGGGCAAAAGAAGATGCCCCAAGCGTGCTGAAAGGACGGAGGGACCTGCTGTTTGACCCCCCATCCCTGTTTTTTTTTTTTTTTTTTTTGTTTTTTTTTTTTTTTTTTTAGGTTTTTTTTTTTTAAGTTTTGCATTGGAACAGTATCTTTGAAAGCGTTCCTGTGTGCAGACCAGGGTGCACCACAGACTTAGTGTTGTATGAAACGTCCTACAGTTGTCACCATGAGCTGTAGGCTAGAGGAAACACCCCAGCTCTAGCCTCTATCTCCTCCTGTGTGTGTGAGTGTGAGCGCGAGTGTGTGTATGAGTGTGATGGCGGTGTGTGTTTGGGCGGCAGCCCCCCTGCTCTTCCTGGGGCTGTGCCTGTGCAGCGTGGGGGGCCAGGCCCAAGGAGAAGTGCTGGAGTTTGGAGGAGTGTCCAGCCAGTGGGGGCGGTTCCCGGTGTGGAACGCCTGTTGTGAGAGTGTGCTGAGCTTCAGCCTGCGGACTCACAGCCAGGAGGGCCTGCTGCTCTACCTGGATGATGAGGGCTTCTGCGACTTCCTGGAGCTGCTGCTCCTTCATGGCCACCTTCGCCTGCGGTTCTCCATCTTCTGCGCTGAGCCAGCAGAGCTGCAGTCAGGTGTGGCGGTGAGCGATGGGCGTTGGCACGCGGTGCGTGTCAAGCGGGACTGGAGGAACACCTCACTAGAGGTGGATGGACGACTGGAAGGATGGGCGGAAGTGAAGAGCAAGAGAAGAGACATGACAGTATTCAGCCACACGTTCATGGGCGGGGTGACGCCAGAACTTCACTCCTCGCCCTTGCGCCTCACCTCTTCTTCAGTGCGAGAACACCCTCCCTTCCGTGGCTGGATCACGGCGGTGAGCATCAACGGCTCACTGGTGTCACTGGACAGCTCTGAAGGCGTCACAGTAACAGCTGGTTGTGGACCGGACCACCAGTGCCAGAACGGAGGGGTGTGCAGCGTGGTCAACGACCAGGCCGTCTGCGACTGCTCCGACACCGGTTACCAAGGCAACGACTGCAGCGAAGGTAAGGCTTAGAACCATGCTGACCCATCATACACATCTCATCATTTACAAGAACATACATTCACAGATACAGATACTGTTCAGGATATATAGCTCAAACATCTACCTCGAGTCTCAAACACCAGGCCCTTGAATGTATTTTTCATTCACACCTTCACTGCTGCGCTCTGTGGGTGTGTATGGCTCAGCCTTCACAAACAGTGCAAGACATGCATAATGATTATGTTTGATATTGATTTTTATGTGCCTGCCAATTTAGTATGTACATACCTGTAGAACTCAGGGCTAACCCCCTCCCCCAATGAAAAAATGCAGCCAGTTTAGTGGAGCTGGACCCGGGAGCTTGAAAACATCTGTTCTTTGCTGCATTCAGACCGTGAAGCTTGATAGTCTGGAGATTTGAGACAGTTTCCTGAAACTCATTGAAAGCCTGACCTCACCAGCCGTGGGGAAGCCTGGTTGGCTCAGTTGGTGTCTATGGCGAAACAAAATAACCATATAGATCGATACGGATATGGTTCTTGGCTCATGATGAGAGACTTTAATTGGAAGTCGGCTAAGAGGCTGGAAATCAGTGGCTGTTTCATGGCTGACACCTGGCTGCCTGTGTTAATAGATTTGCATTGATTTTAGATGGCCTTCACACATACCATACATACTTTGTTGAAATGAAGTGTGTGCAGTCTATAGGCTGCCATTAATTTACACAGCTTGCAGCCTGTTAAGATGCTCTGTCTGTCTGTGGCATGACTGTGTGTTGTGTGTGCAGTGTTAGATACTCCAACAATAAATAACCTGTATGTAAAAATAAAAAAAACTGTATGTGTGCTGGTGGGGGAGACAAAAGAGAAAAGCTGTTTGACAGATTATTTAATATCACAGTTCTCTAAAACGCCCTCCTTTAATAATGCCACATAAGCCTTTGGTCAATACAAGTGTCAATACACGGGGCAGTGTAATGATGGCCATTACAAAAATGAAACAGCTGCTTAATGAACTCAGTTACCTTGTTATGGCCGATACTGCAAATGCTTTCATTTCTCCCGCTTAGTTGTCTGTGTCGTCAGATTTGCTTCAGTTCATTCACAGAGCAAATCTGCATTGTTAATCAATAGCGCTCTCAACCACTGTATTTTTCCCTCTTTCCGATGCCAAAAATACCTCTCAGCTTTGCCTCAGCTATTGATCTCTTCGATGACACAAATGCATCTGCCAAAACAGCAGCGTGGCCTTGCAGCGCAGCCATCGTTCGTCACCGGCCTGACCTCACACTCCTTTCTAGCACCACTGTCAGCATCACACCTTTTTTAAGCCACCCTCTGCATCACACGCTAGCATTAAGTGGACAGTGGGATGGCCTAGGTTACCATGGAGACAGTACTGGTAGGGAGACCTCATGCTATGTTTCACCCCCCCCCAATCCTCTTCACTGACATTACGTCCTATTCCTGTGCTGCCTATAGCTCCTCCTGGTTGTGTTCGCAGTGGTGGATGTGTATGTTTGATGGGTGTCCTGGTCTAGTGAAGGCTCCCCGGCGGTCTTGTTTTGCTGCCTTATGATCAATTCAGAGTCAGTCGATGATTGCCACATTACCACAAGCTTTGGGTTTAATTCCAGAAACCTGCAGTAGAGCCACAAAACCCTGCAGCAAATCCCTAGAGCGAATATGCTCACTGAGGCTGGAGTAATTAGTTAATCGATCGCAGGCAACGGAAACTTAATCAACAACATTTTAGATAGCCAATTTGTTTAGCGTTTGCTGGATTAGGATTCTCACATGTGGATGTTTGCTTTTTTTTTTTTTTTTTTTACTTTGTTGTAAACCTGAAGATACTGTAACACTGGACTCAACATTATAATCAGGTTAATTTACTATAATAAGTGGATAAGATATAGTCATAATAATAACAAGAGTGTTGGCGTATCCATAATAATCACAATGAATGTCAAATCATTCTTTCGTTATAGCTTAAAGGCTGATTTTGAGAGATTGTTGAAAAAAAAAAACAGATGGTCATTTGTGGTTTTAAATTATTCATGAATGATGAAAACACACCTGTAGTGTCTGTTTGGTAATTTAATGCTTCCAAGAAGATAAGCACCACCTGAGTTCTCCGTCAGGAAGATCAAAACAGCATAACCAGATGGATATTTGTGGTTTTAAGTGCTTCTTTATGGACAAATATTTAGCAATTAATACAAGGTTTTGCAAATTTTAGTGAAACACTATTTTTCATCATCTGTTTATGTAAAATTAGAATGAGAGGACTGTAAAATGAGGCAAAACAGTAAAATATTGAACATTTTTATGTTTTATTTGACAGTGTTTTGCACCAATATCAAAATTCTTGCCTGATACTGATGTTTTAAATTACATTTTAACAACAAATCTTCATTATAAATGTAAGAATTAGGTAAAATTTTAGAGTCTCCCAGGTCTTAATCACATCAATGACAACATTTTTGGCCAGTGCTGATGTTAAATTCTATTTATTTTTTTGGTCATTGTTATTTTTTTTTTTTTTGTTATTTATCCCTCCTTAGTAGAGATTTTTTCATTATAAACATAAAAATAGTGCCTGTTTTAAATGCTTTCAGTTCTTTCATCACATTATCTTTTAATAATAATTAAGATTTAAATTTACAAATTAATGAACAAACCTTTAAACTCTTACAGTATAAATTCATTTACAATTATATATTAAAAAAACCCATTATTTGTGTTGTTGCTGTCAAGCAGATGCTTAATTAAGTGGAGATTGTTAATTTGAATATAGAACCTCCAGTAACTATGATTAAGATTAGTGACATTAAACATAATTGTCATAATAGTATTTAGATAATTTAGCTTGTAGATTATTTTATTGATGCTGCTGTTGATCAGTTATTCCAGTCAACAATCCAAACAAGACCAAAATGATCCAATAATCAGTAGATTGTCATGAAATAGCCTAAATAGCACTGTTATAGAAACAGGGTGTTGAAATTGATCCATTAACATCAGTGATCATAGATAAACCAGGTAACATATGCATATTCGCAGAGTGTTGAACAGCTCCTCATAAACAGAGGAATACTGAGGCGAATCTGCAACAATATTCTACAAGGGGTTTTAATATAACCCTGACATTGGTGAAAAAACATCATATTTTCTGATACAGATATTGGATGATATCAGCAAATACAAGCCAAAACTGAAGTTCACTATCATAGCAATTTTCCTCTCCAAGGAAAATTAGCATTATGTAATATAAAAATTATAATGCATCATGGTATAAAATCATATCATAATTATTATTATTATTATTTATTGCCCAGCCATAGTCGTCTATGTGCAAAGAGTGATGCACATAACGCACAGTTTTGCATTTTTTAGTGCCCCCCCTGCCCCCATGTACCAAATCTGAACTTGTAAAACTAATCAGTAGATGCACCACTCCTCTACTGCTGTTTACTGAGAAAGTGACAGGTGAGGCTATGATGATCCATGCTGAGAAGAAAATGTGATCCGAGCCAGTCTAATCCAGTCTGCTGAGTAGTAGCTGCTGGTTTGAGTGTAAGGTGGGCACAATAGGACACACACAGCGACACAGCGCCTGCACAAAAACATAACACACAAGTAGAAGCACAGTAGCACCGGCTCCGACAACACCATTAGTCACATCAGAAGTGAGGTTACTAACAGCAGTGTAGCTCCAGAGGCTAAATGGGAGGTGCAGACATTTTGCATAAAGGCTATTACTAGATACACTACCTGCTTATGGACCGGCACTGTGTCGCACAACAAGAGGCTACTTACACCCTTTAAGAGGATAGTCGATATTCTTGGAGATGAACTATTATTTCAGTGGTGAGTAATGCCAAGTGTTTCTGGAGAGAACAAGTGCTACAAGGTAGTAGCATCATAAAATGGTTGCATTTAGGATTTCTGCTTGGGTGGAAGTACAAGGTAGGCGTAGTATTTTGCACAAGAGGTATATGGACATTATTACTTGAGAGGCATCATAAGGTGCATGGGGATGCAAAGCTCCTTGTGAATTAAATTACAGGTTTTGCTGAGTTTTTGATTAAATTTTTAGTATTCAGTCAGGTACAGGAAGCTTTTCACATGGAAAAACAAACAAAAAAGGCCATTTCAGAACACAGCTACTGAGTATTTTCAAGGCTTTTACAGCAACTTTTAAATCATGGAAGTCTGAGAAAATTAACAGTTGTCTGAACCCTTTGAGGTGCCATGTTACGGCCAAACGCTGTCGTTGTTTTCTGTCTGACACGTTGCCAGCTCAGTTGGATATCTCTGGCCAGAGAATCCGCAGGATGAGCTAATATGCATGCGTCACAGTAATGAGACTGAGACATAAACACTAGTAAAATATATGAGCTTCATCTTTTCAAAGGTGGATGTAAAGCACTTGATAGCTAGGAGAATGGTGTGTTGTAAAAGCTCTGAATAAAGTTTAGGTTAACTGCTTTTCAGGCCTTGTGCATGGTTGTTTATGTGTAGTGAGACTGTAGTTGTCTCCTTGAAAATGGGAATAGGTATTATTTGCAAGTTTATGAGTCGAGGCTGTGTGTTTTTCAGAGGAGTCAGACAGAGTCGGGTTTATCTCTTATGTGGTACCTTGAAATTATAATGTTATGTTGAACCCTGCAACCTCACCAAAGCTGAGCAATAAAGCGCTGAGATGAAATTATAAACCTCTGAAAATTAGAAAAAAATCTGCTATGAATCTTTAATATGGGATGAATGTGCTTTGCTGGAGGAAAAAAAATGATCCTTAGGACCATGTTGAAAGCAAGAAATAAGCAATTTGGCTATGTCAGTGCTAGTTTCCTTTCACATTTACAACTACATGATATCTTCAAGGCTCAGTAATGATCCACCTTTTTCTACATGAATATTTTGCAGGTTTGGGAAAAGCAGAGAAGCGCATCATGTTGTTATTTTTTCCAATCAGGGCCACAGGATATTACTTTTTTAATATGTGAATGACTAATGGTCTTTCTAAGAGGGTGTTTATGCATAAGCAGAATCACGTAAGAGTTTTAGATTAAAAAAATGACCCATTTGAGATTTTCATAAATATCTGTAGAGGATCTGAGCAGAGCGATGCATAGATGTAATTACTATCTGAGGTATTCTGCCCTCCAGTGAAGGCAGAGTGAACCCAGCTTGTTAGGCCTGGCCTGGCTTGCATTGTCCTTGAGGGCAAATCGCTGTTAGCATGCTAATGGCTCCACCTGTTTCTGCCATGCCACTAGCACAAGGGCAGAGGCAAGGCAACACACAGTTCAGAAAACACACACACAACACAAACACACACACATAAAACACTCTGTCACACTTCTGAACCATGCATGCCCCTTGTCTTCCTGCACTGCTAATCCATCCCTACATGTTTTCTGCTATCTCACGTCATAATTTTACTGCCATAGTCGATGTAGTGTGTGTGCGTGTGTGTGTGAAAGTGTGAGAGACTGTGAAACTGGGTGTTTGTGTGTGCGACTGGGCTTGTGTGTGTGTGTTGCATGCTATCTGTCGGGGGGCTCTGGGGAGAGGAAGCGGCTGTAAGGTAAGTCATGGGGTGAACTGGCTCCTGAATCCAAACGTACAGGTAGGAATGTGTTTTTCACCCACACCCCCTCCACCCTGCGTACCTAGTGTGGGTGGGTATGTTTGTGCGTGTGTGCGTGTGTGTGTGTGTGTGTGTGTGTGTGTGTGTGTGTGTGTGCGTGTGTGTACCAATGTGTATTTGTACACGTGGAGTCGTAAGGAGAGATTGTACATTATTTTACTTTAATATACGGCTGTGTGTGTGTGAATGTAGACAAACTTCAGTTTTGGCTACCAGTGCAGCATGGTATCCATTGTGACGTTTGCGGACTTTGCATGTGTGTTACCACGGTAACCCAGGACGGTTGTGCATGTACAGTAAGTAGCCATGGTAACAAAAGGGCTGAGCATGCATGTTAATGAATGTCTGTCTCTCTCTCTCCTCGCCCGGCTGCGACACCTACCAGAGCACAGCTACACTCCAGGTAGGTCACTCTATCTGCCTATCAATCAATCTGTCAATCAATCAGTCAGTTTCTATCTATCAATCAGTTTCTATCTATCAATCAGTTTCTATCTATCTATCTATCTATCTATCTATCTATCTATCTATCTATCTATCTATCTATCTATCTATCTATCTATC
>JAPQRP010000013.1:30558905-30575189 GCA_037367295.1 Apogon hyalosoma
TATCTATCTATCTATCTATCTATCTATCTATCTATCTATCTATCTATCTATCTATCTATCTATCTATCTATCTTTAATTTTGTCTGTTTTCTTAAATCTCGCCTCTATTCTCACTATTAATATTTCTTTGCCTGCATCATATATATATATTTTTTTTAAGCCATTCTTCTCTTCATTCTTACCTTCCCCATGTGAATCCATGTGCGTCCTTTATTTCTAATTTTCTCATTGCATTCTGTATTGTCCGAACACAAGGTTAGGCGGCATAAATGTATAAGTGTCAGTCTGTGTGGGTATGTAGGGGTTTGCCGCTGACGGCTGGTAAGTACAACATTCCATATGAAATCATCATCTGAGGTAGCCTTCGCCTGATGGATAAAAATGTAAAAAAAATTCAGTTGCTAGACGCAGTACAGTATACGACCCGTGTGCAAAAGTGTGCGCGTGCATTTTTGTTTGTGCGTAGGATCGCTGCCTAGGATGAGTAAGTGTTTCTCAAAGTGAGGTTTTTTTTTAGATATTTGCTATTATTTAAAAGGCTAAGACATAAAAACAAACATGCACACGAATCAGTATAGTCTCCACCAGTATGTTACTCATAAAAAAAGATAAATAAAAGTTAAAAAAACCAAACAAAACAAAACTCAGCTACATGTGCACACACATACTTCACACCTCATGATCCTTTGCTGTGCTGACTGTGCTCTTGTCTTCCTTTAAGGTCTGGCACACCTGATGATTGGCGACCAAGGTATGGCCTCCTCTTACCTCACTTCCTGTTGTCCTCTGCTATACCATCATCCCCTAAATCCTCACCCCCACACTCACAACTCCCCCGTATCCCTCCCACACTTCATCACCACCACGGGCGCTGGAGGAAGTTGTCTCTCTAGGCACTGAACTAAGGTCAGTTGTTTTTTTTTTCCCCTGTAATTGAGATTTCTTCATTTTAACTTATCCCATTTGGGCTCATTACAAATTTCAGTTCCAATTTAAGCTGAAATGGATGACTCAGGCATTTACGGTGGACAAATTAAAACTGAAATATGGCCTTAAAGATCGATTTTTTTGGGTTCATTTTTGAAGATGAGCCTGAGAGCAACTTCAGCCGGGATGTATATTGCCTATAATCATGGCTGCTGATGTGGGTGAGGGCGAAACGGGAGGTCGCGGCTTTACGGCGCTTGGCTGGGTTGACTTGGCGGGGTTCCAGGTCACGGTAATGGAGCTAAAGGGCCAACTGACCGACTGACTCCATGGATGGTTTGATTTGGTCTTTACTCTTCCACTTCATTTCATTTTCTCTCATCTGTACGTAAGAATCGGTCCGAGTGACTTGGCGACGAGTGTGTGAGCGCGTGCACAGCGTGGACATTATGAGTGCATGTGTGGCTTTACATCAGGGTTCGGATCAATGGCTGTGGCAGTTTTCACAGGAACATTCATCTGCATTCATCCATGGCTTTTCATCAGCTTCCAGCATGTCTCGCTCTGCCGTCACTGGTCCTCACATGGGCTCCCGTGCTCGTCCAGTGGCGTGCGCATGTTCTTTTTTGACCAGATGTTGCTGCAGTGTATGAAAGCAAAGCTGCTGCACCTCAACTCCCCTCCCTCCGCCCCCTCCGCCCCTCAAGTTGCCCAGCGTTTCTGAACAGAGCCCAAAAACAAGTGCCTTTTGAAAATGGTTCACTGATGAACAAAACTCACAATGCCACCTCTCTCCTTGCCTTCTCTCCCTCTTTGCCTCCCTCTTCTTCTCACTGTTTGGGACACCACCCTCTTTGAATTTAGGAAAGCTCAGAGGTACTCCCAATTCTTTCATGTATATATGACTATTGGGCTGTTGTGGATGGTTTTGAAGCTAATTGACAGGTTCTTGTATGGATGGTAATTCAGACCTTTAGAGGTGTGCACCTTCAAGCTCTTATTTGTGCTACTAAGGCTGTGCGATATGAATAAAATCTCATATTATAGAGATAAAGACACATGGTGCATTTTCTTTAAATACATAACCACATCAAAAGCCCATTTTGAATCATATAATTTACTTATTAGTTTATTTGATAGGGACATTGCACATAAATGAACATCTGTTTTACGACAACCTCAGATGTAAATATGCCAGAATATAGCTAACATGCTAATCACAATTAAACTTTACAAATAGAGCAACAAATACACTCAATTTCTCCTTGTATTTAAAACCTTTTTGTACAGATTTTCAATGCAGCAGACATAAACTTGGCCGAATAGAACATTTTACAAACTGTTGGTGTCTGCAATAATTGGATCTGATAGTTTCCAGTAGCTGCAAAAACTAGATTTTTACAGATGGTTTGATGCTCACTTCTTGATTTATTGATTCACCACTGAGTTTGATGTTCAGTGAATCCAGCATATTCATTTATTTATTCAAGTGTCTGATCAGGTTGTGATTTGGCTGATTAATCCTCCATCTGCGTCAAAGTGTCATCATTATATCGGCCTTTAAAAGTCGGTCAAGCTGTTTTGAGCACTTGATGTGGACTCTCTTTGTACTGACTGATGTAATTCTTGCGCTTAAATATGGTAGTGGTGTTTCAGTCTTTTTTGGGAGTGATTTAGGGCATAATTTGCAAAGTACAGTTTTTCAGTCCTTCCTCATTTTGTCTTCACGTGTTACCTTCTCCTCCTCCATATTTTTTTTTGTTTCACTTCCTGCCTGCATTGGAAAAACTGTCCAAAATCCTAACATTTGATTTGTGATGCAACAAAAATAAACAACAGATGTTTTTTTTATGGACATATCGTACAGCCCTAGTGGTTCCTAAGGTAAGCTGCTGATGTGTGTGTGTGTGTGCTCATACCTAAGTGTGCCTGCATGCGTGTAAATGAACAGGCGCTGCGACTGTACAGCATTTTTGCGAGACTGAAGGTAGGTGCTGCTCTGCATGACGCTGATGAATACACTGATTGGCCCACATGAGGACAGGCCTGACCGTGACAGGCTGATCTAAGTCTATTGTGCTTTTTGATTGGATAAGAGAGGACGTGATGACGGCTGTCTCCTGCTGTGACAGGGCTGCCGTGTATTCAGTGAAATGTGCCATTTAATGATAGATCATCCAAGACTGTGGGTAGAAATATCCTGAATAGAGCGCAAATGATGTCTCTTACCATCTATCACGGTTAGACGTCTCTATTCTGACGGTTTCTATCTGAGTGTTTGCTCTGTTTTGATTGCTAAGTAAGCTTCTTGTGCTGGGTATCTGCTTTAAAATGTCTGCCATGAATCATCCAGGTGGCAGTGAAATTTTAATTGCTTCATCTGGCATATGCGCTGCATTTTAAATCACCTACTAAAGGACAGACATGTATTAACATATGTTTCCAGCATTATTACACAATGTATTCAGTGTATTTGTATACAGTGAGTGCCCTTACTGTAATGGATGTTTGGATTGCGATAGGCTGAAAGTAGAACTGTGGCTGATTTTTCTATTTATTTTTTTTTCCCCGTTTGAAGTCTCTTTCAGAAACTGTACACATGAAAAAGCGGTGTGTCTGTGTGTGTGTGTGTGCGTGTACATGTGTGTGTTTGTGTGTCTGCATACTGAGATGTAAAGGCTGTCAAATGGTGCAGACGAAGCCTAGCTTAGGTTAGCTCAGCGTAAAGAGGCTTTTTGAGGAGCCCGCAAAGCTGAAATGAGTTTCTTTGAGGGGGCGGATTGGGTGCGGGGAGGGGTGTCTTAGAAAGATATATAGCATGTGTGTCTGCTTGTGTGTGTGTGTTACTGCAGAAATTGAGAAAAAGAGACTGTGGCTGTGAGAGGAGAGCTAAAGGAATGAATGATGGAGGGAGTAGAGAGGGACGGAGGGAGGAAGCGGGGGGGAGATAAAGTGAGTCGTCTTCTCTCCTGTGATGTAGAGCAACCGGCTGTATCTGCAAAGGGACAGCGGTGCTCCTGTCTGCCCTCCCCAGCCCAGTCATTCTCCAAGGGACATCAGCCCTGATGGGGAGCGCCGGACCTTTCCCCTCCACCATAAAACAAAGCTATCATTCTCCCTCGGAAACGATACCCACAGATCACTAATCACTTTGAGTGGGTGAAAATGCACGAATTGTGGAGGGAAGAAAGAAAAGAGGGAGCCAAATTGGATTTTCATAAGTATCGAGCAGCAAAAGGAAGAAGGGGAAATGGATTTTTTTTCCTTTTTTTCTTTTTCTTTTTTTTTTTTTTTTTTTTTGCAAAGTATTGAGCAGCAATAATCTGGATGGAAAATGTGCTTAAAGCCAAGTAGCAGATTTTGCCCTTTCTCTTCTCTGTGTCTGGCCAAGAATAGACCGTGAAGGGTTCTGGGTGAATGAGCGACTGGAGGTTCTGAATAACATCGAGGAGTGGCTCTCGGACGTAATTGGCAGCAAAGCTTGTTTATGTTATTTATTTAATTTTGTTACTGTCCGGGCACTGCGTCCAGCTAATAATGGTTGTTTGCACGCATGTCCAAATGTTCTTGATATCAATCCAACAATCAAGCGGCCGGCCTCGCTTGAAGTGACCTTTAAACACGCGCACGGACACACACTCATACACAATAACCTTTAGAGTGCTCACTGAGTAGGTGAGAGAGTGTGTATTCAGTGTAAATATGCATGAGTAAGGCTGCCTGCACATATTCTTCACGGTCAGTGGACGAAGGCAGGAGATAGAACGAGGTGTGCGAGAATATGCGTGTCTTGTGTGAGGCATGAGTGCATGTTAAGGGGAGGTGGATTGTGAGTCATCACTTGTGACTCACAAAGCGTCGGCAATCAAACCGGCTCGTTTTAACACATTGTCTTATGGCGAAAAACGCACAGATGGATGCACGCTTTCCTCAGCCACAAGCGACTCGCACACATGTTCAATGGAAAGCTCTTTTTTTTTTTTTTTTTTCTGTTGTTGCACATATTCCGTCTTTGTTTTTCTTCATATATCTCTTTTTCCTTCCCGGACGTACACAAATGCTTTTCACGCACACACGCAGTGGACAAGCTTCATGCTGACTCTACCATATGTGGGGTTGGGAGTGGAAGCAGACGCCAAGACAAGACAAACCAGTCGGTACCAGCAAAGTACAGCATGTCTCCTACCTCTTACTCATCACCGACAAGCATGTCTAATAATAAACCTCACAAAAGTCAATTCGGGCCCACGCAAACTACATTTAAAAACCTGATTTTTAACTCATCATCTAACTGTATCTTGACAAGATGTAGACGGAAGTTGCAAGAACGTGAGAATGCATCATCAGAATACATTTTAGATAAAAATGCCCTCGCATAATCATCACCTGATAATAATGTTTGAGCTGGGTGTCAAGTTTATTCTCAAATTAGCTTTTTAGTCCTAACAAAAAGTGAAAACCCAATGATATTTATAGCCTTATAAAACAGTGAAAGATGCCCAAAAGACAGAAAAGAGTCATTTTGTTTATTTAAGCTTTAATTATCCAGGAAAAGTGCAGTTAAAAATGTTTCATAGAGTGTCCTGGTCAAGATAAGAAGGAACGCAATGTAAGAACTGACATGAAAATACAGAAAATCATTAGAGAATCATAAAAGTATTCAGCAAGTACATGTGATAAAACAGTACTAGAACATGTTCAGACGCCAACCCTCAAAGAGATAAACATCTGATGACCAAAAGCATCTGTTAATAACTTCAGGACCATTAATCCTATCAATACATGTAAATAATTGAGGTAAAATGAAGTTTATCATCTTTTCATGGTCATCGGATATAACCCATTTGGGTGTTAAGAGGCACAATAGTGAATGTGAAAATGCTGTCATCTTTTACAACATTGATTCACCAGTAAAACCCATGGAGTTGGATTAATGACAGTGGATGGAGACACTGGGTTTATGTTCAGTTAATGATAGATTTTGTTGAAAAAGTCACTTTTTCTTCAGTTTTCCTCTATTTTGATGTAATAACCTTTGAGTTTTTATGAACATCTACATGATAAGTGAATTAAATATAGGAAACACATGATTTACACTGAAAAATGCAAAACATGGAGGATAATATTATCATAAATGGTGATAAATCACTTAAAAATGGTTAAAGATAAAGAAAAAATCATTTGGGAACTGCCACGACTGTAGCACTGGGTTAAATATAGGAAAATACATGATTGACAGTGAAAATTGCAAAATGCAGAGGAGAATACAATAATAAATGGTGATAAATCACTTAGGAAAGGTTAAATATAGAGGAAACATTCATTTGGAAGTCACCACAAAAATAGTTGTAGGTCTTTAAGGGTTAAATGCATCTAATGGGATCTGCTTCCCTAAGATTCAGGTCATTTTCTGAGTCCAGGCAGAGGTTCAGCAAACTTAAACACTCTCTTTCTTCGTTAACTATGGGCTTCAGGGACAGTTAGAATAAGACCTGGCTCATGGCACAGTCTGTTTGACAGGAGAAGGGCATCTGTAGATAAGCGAGAACCAGAAATAAAACAGCCTTTTCTTTTACAGAATAAATATGAAGTGCAGTATATTGTTGAGTAGTTACCGCTCAGTAAATGAGGCAGTAGATAAAGGCATGCTGCGGCTAAAATACAAAGAAAATCACTATTATCTACTTAAACTGATCTGGAGCAGAGATGTTTGTTTCATAGTGCTATGTAATAGAATTAGGTAAAACTTATATAAAATTAACTCAAAATGTTATGTTTTCATATCTTTTTTCAAATTTTTTCCGCCACTCGAGGTTTTACTTGTGTTCTTTTTTTCTCAGTGCACCTAATTTCTTATATTCGACTGACTATATTTATTAATAGACATCATAAGAAGTGTTTTATCCGAGTACTATTACTCTTATTCTATAATAGCTAGAGGTCGACTGATGGCAGATTATAAAAAGTTGTTATAGTAATGATAGTTTGGAGCAGGATGAAACTAATAAAAGATATTACTACTGCAGTTCTTCTTAAAGGACACTGAAATTGTATCATGCATGTCTGAAACTATCCATCATTCTATTAGAAACAGGACAACCAAACATTAAATGAAAGTAATAAATACATAAATGAACAAATCATCAAGTTAAAAGTAATAAATTAGTAAACATGGAGCTGAACCTCGGCTGTAAAACATCTGCGAGCTGAGAGTTTTATTTTGTAAAATGTAGTATTGTGCAGATTAAACTATTAATTTCTGATTAAACTATTATTAGAGGAGGATCAGTAGTGTATTTTTAATGATAATAGCTGATTAATTTGCTGATATTATCAACAAAACAAATGTGAGACTGTTGGAAACCTACTATTTTTGACTTTATTAGAAACTGGAAAACCATTGAACCGGACATCTTAAGTCAAAATAATACATACCCAAATGAATAAATAATAAATAAATATGTTTGGATCACTTTATATTAAACTAATTAAAAGAAACATAGTCATTGTCGATGTGATTTGAAGTTTTGGAGCAATTATTTTCTCTTAAAGTCTTTGAAATTCCAGTTTAAAAGCCTCATTTAAGCCACAAATTCTGCCAATACTTATTTTATTCAGTGACTTTATTTATTTACTTAGGGTTAGTTATCACAGTAACTACTATTCCTGGAGTGCACACAGCAAACAGCAGCAAAAAAATATAGAATAAATAGCTGCAATTAGGGCTGAGCAGTATATTGAATTTATTCGAGTAATCAAATCGTGAAAAAATTGCTAAATCGCAAATTCTAGATTATTCCTCTGGAGACATTTCTTGCTCAACAACAACTGAAAATGCATCCAATTTGCTTGTTTTAATATATTTACTGAGAATTTGTTTCTCCAGGTATATATGTTTTAGTAAAGAACGAGAATGCTTTAATTATATTTTGTTTTCAGTAGATGTAAAAAGAAGACAGTTGATCAATAAAGAATCAATATTTAATTTTTCAGATATATCCTCCAACTTTGACTGCAATAATACAAGAAATAGTGTTAGTATCACATCAAAAACAGAAAAATTTAAATAAATAGTTGAGACTTGGTACAATGATTAGTGTATTAATTAGCACCACAATATAATCACCTTTGTTGTGTTGTATTAATAGTAATTTTACAGCTCTAGCAGACAAAACATTTAGCTTAAAACCATCAGAAATTGGTGTAAATTGAAAAAGTTTTACCTTCGTGCAGCTCTAAATATAAGAAAGCCAACCTTTTTATTGAATAAACCTTTAAAATCATTGATATGACTCACATCTAATAGGCCTGAATCAGCATCGATCTGCACAGGACTTCACATTTAATAATCAAATATGAATTCCATCTTTAAGCATGTGATAGTTCTCTCTTCTGCAGATGAAATCCCATCTCCACCAGTCAAGTTTTATGGGTCAACATGGATTTAACTGTAACAAAGTAAACCAAAACGTACCATCTTCATCCTCCAAGTTATGTGTGCGTGTAACCACAGAGCATCTAATCCAAGGGTGTCAAACATACAGCCCGTGGGCCAAAACCGGCCCCCCTAAGGTTCTAATCCAGCCCGTGGGATGAAGCTTTACACAGAAGATATCAAGTCAAGGGTATTTTAGTTCTAAACTCCAACATTTCAACACTACTCTGCCTCTTACTAAAAGTTTTGTGCCTTTGTAGATCCACTATGATCTGTAAGTTGTAATGCACATGTGTAATGAGAAGATGAGGCATAATACTGTTAAAATTACACTTGTTTTTCTTTTGATATTTTAGGTCGTTCATGGTTATTCACATATTTTGTGAAATGATAATTTATAAATGTAAACAATTTCATAGTTTGATTTTGTTTTTTTTGCACTAAAACACTGAGAAAAATTTAGTGTTGTCATTATTTACACGTTATTATGTTATTATTTTAGTGATCTGGCAGTCTTGAGATCAAATGCTGTATGTAGCCTTTGAACAAAAATGAGTTTGACGCCCCTGATCAAAGAACACGTATTTGCCAATAAACGATTCACATATGAGCCTCTGTGGTCACACTCTTCGCACAGATTATTAGCGAAACCCGGCAAGTGAGCAGCATCCAATTTGAGGTGAGAGAGTTGCTCGGTGTTAAGAGGGAAGTGTCTTGTGATTGGCCGCCTGCCTGCCCGCCTGACTGGCATGAATTTGGCTCCTGATGGCCACATCTCAGGCTGCGAAAAACTGTTGAAACAAAGTTATGCCCCTTCTAGCCGGCAGCAGCGATAAGGCGGTCGCAGCGAGAGCTTTTGCCTCGATATGTATAATTTTACTCAGCGCTAATGGAATTGTATCTGCTAACACCCATTGCAGTACTGTAGTACAACACTCATTAATGCTTAACACCCATGGAGGTCTTGTAATGAAAGTCGCAGCATCGCATACGAACACCCACATTATCAGGAGATGCACAGTTACCAAATTCTCCATGGGAAATGTGTTGCAATCCCACTGCTAAATGTATACGTTTACTGGTAATTGTATACAATTACCAGGCTGTTAGTAAGTAAGAGTACACATTAACATTTTCACACATTCACCACAACACTAATAGGGAACGCACAAAGCCTGTAATAGCCTAAAAATAAAGACATCAAACGGACTTCCCATTTACGGAGGATGAAGGGAAAAGATAGAGCGCGGGGCTGGCTGTGAGTCTGCAGAGGAGGGAGGAGGAGGAGGAGGAGGGTAAAAAGAGTGTAGAAAAGTGATGGTGAGGAAAGATAGGGACGCGTTGAGAAAGCGGGAAAAGAAGGGTGGAAAGAGAAGGTCGGAGACGCAGAGGGAGACAGGAAGGGAGATAAGACTGCAGCGTTTCTCAGCAGGGGCGCTGGATCTCTCCTTGGGCTCCCCGACTTGACACAGTCTCACATCAGGCAAGATGGTATTCATCAGCGGCGCCGAAACACACAAACGCACACACACACACACACACACACGTACACACGCTCCCACTAGAAATAAACAGGCTGCTCTGTGCTCCAATTGTCTTTTACCTGTTCTAGCAGTTTCCATCGAGTCTGGGCGGCGGGGGCTGAGGGTAGTGGCCCAATTGGCGATTCACTCCACTACCCCATCTGGCATTTGAGCCTCATTCCTTTACGGTTTGCCAAAATAACACATGCACACACACACAAACACTCATTTATTTGCAGCGCGGTCTGGTTTAACAACTGGAATAGCCACGGCATTCATTAAAAATCCATTATATTACCTTTATGAAAAGAGGGCTTTATGCTCTTGTTATTTGTTAACAACCTGCTGTAAGAGGTTTCATTAGTTGTGTGTGTGTAGACGAACAGAAGTATGTGTGTGCGGAAAGCATTTGTGCAAATCTGGACCATCCTCTTTTGTTTGTTTGTGTCTTTTTTAACTTGCCGGTGCTAAATCAGCGCCTCTATGCATTTGTACACACTCACATGTGTTGGGATATGTACTGTAAGTGTGTTACGCCTGTGAGGGTGTGTGTGTCTAAAAGGGATGAAACTGACTCTGATCTTATCCAGCTTAAGACAAATACACTGTTCTGCCTGCAGACATTGTCATGGAAACAAGCCGGTTTCCCTGGGTACCAGAGAGAAGGCCAAATTCAACTACAGACAGAGAGCGAGGAAGATGAACACAGATAAGAAAAACAAAAAGGGACATGAAAAAAGGCTGAACATACTGGCAGGAAGTGTGCTGCTCATTGTTTTTCCTTTTAAATGGAATTAAAAGTGATTAGCCGCTCAATACGTCATTTAGTTAAGTTCCAATTGTCTCAAATTGTATCATTTGGAGATTAATTTAATTATGATTTAAAAGATAGGACCATATCTGCTCAGAATTATGATTTTAAAGTATCTGACTCAAGGCTTGCATTTTTTTTTCCAGTGAACTTACCTGAGTCAAGTTTATCTTAAATTAGCTTCTTTATCTGAGCAGAGGATGAAAACCTAGTGATTTTTGAAGCGATATAATGGAGTTAAAATCCAAAAAGGTTGAAAAAGTCACTGGTTCTACTACATTTTTATTCCAATACTCTGACCAGCAGGGGGCACCTTGTTTCCAGAACACACTTAAAACCAAAACCACCAATGAATCAATGGAATGTATCCACAGACTGGATCAGGCACTGAATAAAGTCTAAAGCTCATTGTTTACACACATCTGTATTATGGTATCATCAAGTTTTCTTCTTCAGACTAAAACCCAAAACAACATTAGTTGCTTTTCCATAGGACATCTGCACAAAATTTTACCAATATTTACTAATTGTCGAAAAAACAGAAGTGCATGATGTCGGTTTTTCCATTAAATGAGATGATTTGTTTATTTATTATTGTGAGATGACACGAGAAGTCATTCCATAAACATGGTGATGAACGTAAATATTGCGTTGATTTACAGATATATTCATTATTATTATATATTACCCCTCTTTCCCGTGCTAAATTAAAAAATGATTAGTTTCCTCCTGTGTCCACACATACCACGTTTTGTATGTCAACAACATTTTTTTCTTTATTCACCTGACTCTAGTTGCAGAAAAAGGTCTTTCCATTGCAGTTTTGCATGATATACCATTTGTGCTATGCCCGAAAAACCACCTCGTGCCAGCGCAAAAACTTTTAATTAAAAAACAAGTTTTGGTGAAATTGTCGTTTTTCCATTAAGTACATTTTTATGCACTAGTTACATTCGCGCAATTTCAGGGTCAATGGAAAAGCGACTACTGTGTCTCATAATCTTCACATCAGCTGATAGTTTACATTATAGCTCTGTTAGCTTAGCTCTGTTTTTAGACAGAAAAAAGCCGCAGTAAAACCACAAATCACCTCGGTTTTCTGTTCGGTTTGTGTTGTCAGTAGCTGAACTAAAGATGTGTTTGGAATCCAACAAACAAGGTCAGAACTGTCGCAGTTTAGTTGGAACCATGGATCAACAAACGGCAACTTAGCAAAAATAATAACATCCCATAATAGCTTTAAACCTTCATAAGCCCCAGAATCAAACTCACCTGTGTAGAAGAAACGCTGACATTTCAGCATCAAACTCTGTTCTTTACATTTACAGCTGAGTCCAGTGGAGAAAACAACTAATACTTTCAATGACTCTTAAAGTTGTTTCTTTGTGGTTCTCATCTCGTCTGGTGACTTTCTGATGCTTTGGTCAAAGGCCTACAGCTTCCAATTGTATCACTTTTTTTCTTTGACTCTGAAAAGTTGTTTATTATGGTTCTTACACCAACACTGATCATTTTAGCTCAAATTTGGTAAGAAAAATATGTCATTTTTTTATTGGTTTTCATCTTCAGCTTAGCCTTCGTGTTAGTTTTCCGGCAGAGTGACTCACTACTCCCTCTAGTGGTCACATAAATCCTCCAGTCCGTTAGCGGAAATAAATTCATTTCATATCTCTACAATCCAATACATTGACATCTTAGGTATACCTTCACGTTCTTTATTCTAAATACTAATGATAATTGTAGGTCTAAGGTTTAATTTTGAGTACAAATACTGCAAGTAGACCCTTTATTACTTTATGTGTCCAGAGAAAGTCCACATATTTGTCACAGATTCTAAGTACCAGAAGATGGTCCGCCAGTTGTGTTACTATAAATGTATCTAATGGGATCTGCTCCCTTAAGATTCAGGTCATTTTCCAACTGATCCCACATGGCGGTTCAGTAAACTTAAACACTCTTTTTCTTCATTAACTATGGACTTAAAGGACAGAGAGTTGGCATAAACACCGGACAAGACAGTCTATTTGACAGGAAAAAAAAACACCTGTAAGTAAGAGAGCATCAGAACTAAAATAGTCTCACATACAAAGACTGACATGTTCTTTTGCGATGCTTTAATTACTACTATAAGGTAAATCATTGTATATCATAGAGTAGTTACCGCTCAGTAAATAAGAAGAGAAGCTAAAGATGAGTCCTTCGAAAAACCTCCTGTATTACCCATCAACCTTAGACAACTACAATTGTATCTTGAATTGATGATTAAACCAAGGTTTTCCTTGACAGTGTATAATTATCTGTGAGTGAGAACACCTTACAATTATGCAGTACTTATAAAGTCTTTTTTAATATATCAGCTGCAGCTTTAGTGGCAGTTACTCCGCAATCCACTATGGTTTATTGTATGTTTACTGGATGAATGATTAGATTTACAGATGTTAAAATGTGATCGTATACAGTCTGGCTGAGCAATGTGGCAAAAGTGTTGCTGTAATAACCATTTTCATATGAGTAGACACTGATTATTATCATAAATGTCAAATCATTCTTCTTTTTCCTGTTTAGAGGCTCAGTTTTGCAACTAAATGAAAGCTGGACAAGCCAAACAGTTATGTGGTTTTAAAGTCGTTATAGATGCAACAAGACGACATTAAAGAAGATGTATAAAGATAAACAACCTATAATTTTTACTTTTGTCATTTAGTGCTTGTTATTGTTCAGAGACTGGCAAAAAAAAAGGTATTTGTGGTTTTAAGTTGTAAAAAAAACACACCTTTATGTCATGATTTTGTCATTTAGTGCTTAATTTTGTTCATTCAGTTCTTTATCGGGATTAATTTGTGGACATTTTAGACATTCAAAACAATCATAATGATAAAATGGTCAATATTAAATGAGTAACATTAAGTAAATGATGAAAATGCAAAGAAAATAAGCCTTAAGAATAACAGAAAACTGTATATTATAAATTAATGAATCTGTTGATTATTTTCTCTGCTAATCCATCAGTTGTTCGATTAAAAAATGTTAGAGAATAGTGAAAAATGTGAAGAAAAAGAATCGAAAAAGAAAAGAAACCACAAATTACTTAAATATAAGTATCTGGAGTCAGAAAATATTTAAAACAGCTCATCGATTATAAAAAAAAAACAACATTTGACTATTAATTAGTAGATTGATAATTTCCACTGTATGTGAAGCATTCTATATCTGTATTTAAATTTTATTGCAGTTGTTTAATCATTTTATATATTAATTTTTTTTTGCAAGAGGAATATTTCAACATGTTACATCATGTCATTTCTTCATAATCAGATGTGTGGTTCAGTTATATTACCTCTATCTACAGTCATAGTCTTCATACATCATATGTATTCAACACATATATAAACACTTATGTATTTGCCACAGATGCACAAAACATGTTAATAGCCAAACATCCATTAACTTGGGAAACAAACCTTCGGAAACTGAGCTCCATACTTAGTAAAGTTTGTTTTTTTTTTTTTGCTCAGATACCAACATCCTTTTCTAAAAAGTAGGTTATTCTTATTTTGTCAGTTTGGGTGGTTTTATTTTACATTTTGAAAGAGACAAATGAGTGTTGGAAATGTCATTTAGCACTCACAAATCCTAGAAATCCATCTCAAATGTAGAGCTGTTAATGATTATTTTCAGTTTCGGCTGATTCTTTTTTTTTTTTTCTTTCTCATTTCCATTGGTCTGTAAAACATCAGGAAATGAAGAAAATATATTTCTTGTTTATCCCAGAACTAAAAGATGTTGATTTCACTGAAACAGAGGAGGAAGGAAACCAGAAATTAATCAAGTTTACGAAGCTGGAACCAAAAACTGAACAAAATCTAAAATAAAATGAACAACATGAGCAAGAAAACAAACAAAATTACCAAGAGTTGAATGAAATACTCACTGAAGTGTACGAAAATGAACAAAATAACAGATACAATGAAGAAGAAAATCAAGAAATCAACAAAACAATGAATAAAATGAACAAGAAAATGAGCAAAATAATAAATTAATACAAGAAAAAGCACATGATTTAAAATATTAATAGAATAATCAGGATAAAGAACAGAATAATTAACAAAACATACAAATTTAACAATACAATAAATAACCTGAACAAGAATGAACAAAATAATCAATAAAATAAAGAAAATAATCATCGCAACGAACAAAAATATACAAAACAATGAATGTAACTGATAAGAAAATCAAGAAAATAAACAAATAAATGTCTATAGCGTCGATGTGATTCATATAAACGCCTTATAAACTCAGTACATTCGTCAGTGTACGAGTCAAATAAATACACGCTGTACTTTCTGCCGCCGATCCCTCCGGCCTGGGGTTCAACCTGGGTCCGGCGAAGGGTTTTTATTTTTTTTTGCCGGAGCCGCTGTCAGATTTCTAAGTTGGATATTTCATTTTAGGAAGTGATGCTTTCAATTTAACAGAAGGAGGGGGAAAAAAAGCGGAATAAGAGGCCACCGTCGCAGACAACCAATCTGTCACTTGTGTCCTGACAGTAATATCCTCCTCTACAGTATTGCTCCCCTGGCTGTGATGTGATAGCCCAATCGCTTTCAAAGCCAGATGCTGTATATCACCGAATAGAGATGGAAACGCCACTCGTAGCCTTTAGTGAACTTGGCTCTATGGAGTTTCACACTTTAGCTTAATATGGAGACTATGCATATGTTAGCATACATTTACATACATTCCCTTCGCTGGTCATCTATCTGTATACAGTACCAGCGTTTGGTTAATCCACCTGTCTGTTATTAAGGAGGGATGCCTTCATGCTGGATGTTGTGGAGTTTGTGTATGTGTATGTGTGTGTGTGTGTGTGTGGACGGGCTGAGAGGAGCTGATAGCAGAACTGCATGGTGGGCTAAAAACGAGGTGCAGGGGAATTGCAGTGTGCTATCTCCAGAATGACAGGGGCTGCCGTGATTGAGGCTTGCAACACTAGGATTTAGATACACCAGCGTTTTTCTCTCTTTCGTCCATCCGTCCATACTTCCCCTTCTCGGCTGCCACTCCCTTCCCTTGTCTCTTTTTTTATTTACCCCCTCTCCTCGTCCATTTCGCGCCACCCATCTCAATGAGCTCCCCCTTTTCTCCCCTCCGCCGTCTCTCCCTTTTCTTCTTCCTCCCTCTATCAGGTGCTGTATAATGCATTCTCCCCTGATGTGCTCCCAGCCTCCATCCGCCATTTTGATTCAGTACAGCTGTCCATGATAATGTACTGTTCACTCAATCACTCTTTCTCTCACTCTGCCTCCTTCCTGTCCCTCTCCCTCGCTCTCCCAAACACACATCCACAAACATATTCATATTTCTCACCGTACCCCCCCCCCACACACACACACACACCACCACCCGCACCTCTTCCTCCTCATCCTGTAACAAGAGGTTGCCATGGAAATGACAAATTAGTGTGCGAAACATCGAGGAGGAGGCCTGTGAAGGGAGAAATTCAAACCATGAGTGTTTGATGGTTTCAGTTGCAGCTGGTCCCAGTAGCGGCAACCATCGCATCGGTTCTGTGGGGGGGGGGGGGG
>JAPQRP010000013.1:30583651-30599251 GCA_037367295.1 Apogon hyalosoma
CACACATTTCATGCACACATAAAAAGCCCAAACTTGCGCGCACACATTTATTAGCTTAAACACGCTTTCTCTCTTAAAGGCATGCACGCACACACTTAATTAACATGCTGGGAGGGAAGAAATCACACACTAGGGGGAACTCACACACATGCTGGCAAACAACGTGTTGTTTCTCACTCATATATTGGCATTCACACTTCGGGTTTTTTCAAGCAACACAAGCAAAGAAAGACAATTTGCCACAATTGCTCTTGGAATTGTGATATAGTCTCACTTTTTTCTTCTCATTATTCTCCCTGTGTTATATTCGCTCAAGTGCAGCCGTTTCCATTTCAACACTCTTCTCCCTGCCTCTCACTACCTTAATAACCTATTACACTTCAGTCTGTTCATTACGTGGCGATTCTTCCCTCCACCCTCCACTCCTTACCGAATATCTGTCTTGCTTCAGCCTGACCTACTGTGTTAAATTCCCCTCTGTTCTCCTCATTATTGTGAACTACAAGATGGTGGTTATGCCAGAGGCTCCACGGAGCAGAGAAAGAGGCCAGTGAGATGTGCGGAAAGTAGCTGTGGCATGAAGCAAGAAGGGAGGTGTGAGAGATGCAGGGATGGTGGCGTCGAAACAGAGTGGGTGCAGAGGAAGGATGATGCTTTAGGGGGATGGGTGTGAAGGAGACAGATAATGTCGCCCCTGTTTGTGTATGGCAGCACAATAGTATGATCATATTTTTGCACGCAGATGTGTGTGTAGGTGTGCATATTTGTTCCTATGGCTGTATATGTGTCTGTGCACTGGTGTGTGAGTGGGTGTGAGATAAGAGCTTAAGGTGAGCTTAAGGATGATGGATTGCAAAACCTTGGTCTTGTGTCCTTGGGGGTCACTAAGGGTGTGCACGGTAAGTTGCTATTGGCTGTCTGCCTGTTATCCTGAATTCTAATTGGCCGGTCATGCCTGCTCTGGCTGCCATGATGCTCACATGTTCTTCATCTTCATCGCCACCTCTGTCCGTCCTCTCAAAAGCTTTTTTTTCGTTCTGTACTGCTAAAGCACATACATGCAGACACGGACCTTGTGGCGTTTGACGAACATCACGAAATGAGCCATGTTGTCAAACAAGTCCACATCACTTCAGACTGCCAGCACAGCTGTTCTCTCAAAAGAGAGGATGGCAGGTTTCATAACGAGTTTGGAATGCTACAGACTCACGACTGTCTCTCTCACATCCTCACTGTTTAATCTCCAACCCACATGAGTGATCAAAGCTTGTTTATACACCACTCCATGCTACGATTAGAGGTATGGAAGGAAGTGTTCCTTCCAAGTCATCAGTGAGGCTTTGCTTGACAATAACAACATTTTCAGCATCTTAGACAATATGTTTTGTTTTGCACATCCGAATCAAATTTAACCAGGCCCAGCTGAGCTTTGTTTTACTCACTGGCTCTGATGAACACCCACCATTTTATCATCTTTGAGCATATTGTGAAGAGCAGTGTGGGAAGAAGCAGCATAGCTTGGATATTGTACCAATCATTATGATAATGTTCTACAAGAGTGTAATGACTCCACGCTTCTTTTTTCCCCACTCACCTCCTCCCCATCTCCTCCCCCTCCTTCCCTCCCTTCTTCCACCTCTACCTTTATCTCTCAGCACGTGAGGAGTACGTTGCCACCTTTAAGGGCTCTGAGTACTTCTGCTATGACCTGTCGCCAAACCCCATCCAGTCTAGCAGTGACGAAATCACACTGTCCTTCAAGACCCTGCAGCGCAACGGCTTGATGCTACACACCGGCAAGTCAGCCGACTACGTCAACCTGGCACTGAAGAACGGTGCCGTATCGCTCGTCATCAACCTCGGATCTGGGGCCTTCGAGGCCTTGGTGGAGCCGGTCAATGGCAAGTTCAACGACAACGCCTGGCATGATGTCAAGGTCACCCGCAACCTGAGACAGGTAACCAGACAACATGCAATGGGGGAGTGAGCAACCAGTCGAGGAGATGTGAAATTAGTCCCAAGGATGATTATGAGCTTCTAAAAGGGATAAATTTAGCAAAAATTGATGAATAAAAGATGAAAATGATAGGCAGATGGTTGAAAAACTTGAATTTTTGCTGAAGTAAGCTTGTTTTGTTTAATCAATAACTTTTAATTGCACTTGGTAACGTTTCAAGCTCACCAAATGTAAGACTCCTCTGTACTTTTATATTTTTAGTGTTAGATAAAACAAGCTGCTCTATTTCATTGTGACTGCAGAATAGACCCATGAATTTAACAATATACTGTCATTAGTTGCAGCTCTTGTTTCAGTTTGTGAAATGTGAGAATTTGCTGTTTTGTATCCTACAAAGTGAACATTTTTTATTCAATTGGAATTTGTAACAGACATTTTTTTTTTATTATTTTCTGACATTTTATGGATAAACTACCCAATGACATTTAAAAACTGGTTCGTTCCAACTGACTGTGAATAATCTGAGTGTGTATCTGAGTGGTATGGTGAACTACAGGGGCTCCTCCAGTTGTTTCAGGGCCAGTGGGCAGCAGACAAGACCATAAATCCGCAGCAAAAACCTAATCAAAGTAGAAGCTATGGTCAGTGGTCTGTTGTCCAGCTGCAGTGATGCTGTGGTAGGAAGAAAATACCTGAGGTTTTGGTTTTAGTTTACAGTGGGTTAACCACCAGACCAGCACTTCTTTCAGCTCTAGGTGAGTGCTTTTTCAATTGTGTGTCTGGATGTGTGCGTATGCGAACGAGTGGAAAGTGAAAGAAACAGAGTGAATGAGGGGTGAGTTGAAGAACATCCAGGGTCACGAGCACTCAGGTGCCTGTTACCCACCTGTGCTCTGCCTTTAGCGTTTGCCTGTATGTACTACTAACTTGACTACTAACTTTACTAACCTGCTAGTGAAACTAACCACCATCCATGGAATGATTCATTCTACTAACCTAACCTGTGCCCTTCTCCTAGCGAAACCACTCCAACCAACCAACCTACTAACCTCACCAGAGGCCTTCTAGCTTTCCTTTTTTTGTTCCCAAAGTTGTTCTGTTCACAGTTTTTTGCTTTCCTTTCTCCCCCTCTCCTACAAAGCACTCAGGCATTGGACACGCTATGGTAAACAAACTCCATTGTTCGGTAGATATCATTCTAATTGTTTCTTAGTTTGGGTTTGCCCCGTGTCTATTTCCTTTTGAACCATAGACATCAAAACTAAACCAATAAAAGGATAAATGCGGTTGGTAATCTTTTACGCTTAAAAGCCCCCATTCCCTCCTTGCCAACCACTTTTTTCTTTAACCCCCTGTCCCCTTCTTCTTCTTCTTCCTGGTTTTTTTCACCCCATCACTCTGTGACTGACATGTAGGCGTGTTCTGATTGGCTCATCCCTCACCTGCACGCAAATGGCGAGCCCCCCCTTCCTGCATGGCGTGACCCAGAAACCTTTCCCCTCTCTGACTGGTCCGTTAAATGGATCAGAGGTTCCTCCTTCCCCTCTTTTTTACTTTTCTTTTTTGATTTTATCACTCTGCCACTGCATGTCCTCCATGGTGCCTCTGATTCAAGTCCCATCCTGTCGTCTGTTAACGTTGTTTTTAACCACTGTTTCCTCTTTGCCCAGTGGTTTGCATGCAGAGCAGAGGAACAGGCTGCATGTTTATCTATTTATATGTGCGTGTGTGGAATGAGTTGTAACTCTAATCCATCTAACACCTGTGCGTGCGTGTGCATCAATATGCGTGTGTTCGTCTGTCCTTGTGTCATTTCATTGAGACTCGCTGATCTAACAAACCCCCCCTGACCACAAACTAACGAACTAACACCATCATCACCCTAACAACACAACAACATAACATCATCACACCTACTAACAGCATTGAAGTCATTAACCCTAACCTCAGCACCATTCAGTAACCCAACACAGCTTGGCCTGACACACTACTGTGGCTGCCAGCAGTGCAACAACTAACAACTACTAACTAGATAACAATACTAACATGGACTGTATAGCACGAACAAGCCTGTGGAAACTTTACTAACACCTGCCTGGCTGGGCGTGTTTGCCCGGCGATGCTAACCGCCCTCAGTGAGAGGGAACTTTCTGTAGTAAAATGCTCACAACCTTTATTGGCAGTAGAACATGGTCAGTAAAGTATTGTAGAACATGTTGTCTAGTTCAATCAGGGTGAAATCGCACCACTAACTGTGACTTATGTGTGACAGGGTTGGCTATCAGTGCAAGCTAAAAGCCCCTTTGCAGGCTATTATCAAACAAAATGGGCTGGTTCAATTACTAAACCACCAGCTCCACTGTCACTTCAGGGGGGAGCAGGAAGGAAAGTTGTTGTTAGTATAATGGGAGATACATCAAATCCATAGACTGCCTCAAAGATGAAGCAGCTTAGAGTCTGCAGCAAACACAGAAGAAGGAGTCTAAAGGGTGAACCACGGTACATGTACAGAAGTAGATTAACTCTGCACAAGCGGTTGTTTTTGGATTCTAGTACAAACATGCACAGACAGAATAAGAGATCAGCGCTGCAGTAGCAGACTGTGCAGACACTCCATTGATGATTTTGATAGTAGTAAATGTTTTTTCATACACAGGTTTTAGTATTTCTTCTGCACAATAGACATCCTGCTGTCAGACGGGCTGAGGCAGGCAGACCACACTGTCAGATTGCAGTTAAAGTGTTCAATGCTGGAGGAAGCTAGTGTGTGTTACTAACTGTAGGAAGAGTGAGCCAGCGCTAAATCTGGCAGCTGGCATTTAGCTGAAGAGAAAAACATATTTTAATGCCAGTAATAATCGCAAATGCAGAAAGCAGCAGCACTCACTCACACCACACATTTAGCTCTGATCCATCCATGCCGAATCAAAGTCCCAACAGCACAACTGACCTATTCCCAAACCGATCAGGCCCTCTTCCCACCAGAATGCATACACATTGGTTGTAGAGTAACGGGGGCTAATTTGGCTGGTCAGCGCCTAGCTAGCGCTTAGCGCTGCCTTTGGTGTGAGTATATAGCGTGTCCTTTCCCTGTGCTTTGTTGTGTAGGTGACCATCTCTGTGGACGGCATCCTGACCACCACGGGCTACACCCAGGAGGACTACACCATGCTGGGATCAGATGACTTCTTCTACGTGGGAGGGAGTCCCAGCACTGCTGACCTCCCTGGTTCTCCAGTCAGCAATAACTTTATGGGCTGTTTGAAAGAGGTGAGAGCCATTGTGCAAGTTTATGTATGAAAACACAAAAACAGACGGAGTTTTAAAGTAGTGTTGCCAGATGGGAAATATATCACAACAGAGGCTTAAAATGATCATATTTGAGAAAAATTATCACACGAGTCAACCCAGAGATTTACACCAGGTAAATAGAGTACTATCCTGTAAGTAACTGCTTTTAATATAAAATACCTACAATTTATGATTTCTAAAGAGGATTTTATTCCAGTTGTGAGTCATCATTATCACAACAAGCATGACTGACTGCGAAAACAAGAGACAACATGCATAAACCCAGAACTAGAACCCATATTTTATTCATATTTCAACTGTATTTTAAAATGTTTTAGAAAATGAATTAAAATGAGACAGCTTGACTGATTACAACTACTAAGTGTCACAAAATGGTCAAATTATCGATCATATGTCATACAGAGGGTGAAATTATTGTGCAAATATGATAATTATGAAGCATCTGGCAGCACTGTTTGAAAGGGAATCACAACATGGTGGAAAAATATTATGACATTAATAAGAATATCTGTCTGATCCATATTACAATACATCAAATATATTCAAAATTATACACTCTTGGTTAGAAATTAACCGATCAACTAAGAGTTAATGATTTAATGCTGAACTTCATTTTCTGTACGTTTAAAAATAACAATCACATCCATCTTTTCTCTCACTTTTTTTTGTCAGTCTTCGTCTTTTACTTTTCTGCTTTTTGTCATGCCCACATTTTACACACATTACTGTGTATTGTGCGCACACACAACAGAAATGTTTCCATTTGGCAGACCCACACAAACACTCCTAGACACACACACCCTCCCCAGCATCAGAGAGAATCAGTGATGAGTGTCGTTGAGGGAGTAGATACAGCACTAAGCACTAACATGCTAATTAGCTACGCCACAGAGACGCTCCATCCATCCGCTGTGCTTGAAATGGGCCACAACACTGCAACAACAAAAACTCACACAGCACACTGTCTGCAACACATTAATACACATACATGTGTGCAGAAATTCTGTTTTTTGCATCTGTAGCTGCATGCAGCAGGAGAACACAAACATACCCATTAGAATAAATAACAGACTAAAATAGTCAAACACAGATAAACATACAAGTGCACAGCAGTTTACACAATAAAATTCCCAAATACACTCCCACACCCGTAATATACACCCCCTGTCTGAGCTTCTTTTTCATTCACACAGACTCACACAGAGGCATAAACAAACAACCAAACAAGCCGACAGATGATGTGCCAAACAGAGAGCTATCTGTATCACTGGTGAATGCGCTCTGTGTTGCTTCATTAAGACTGATGGTGTTTAAACGAGGCTGCCGCTGTCAGAGTGAACCCTCCACTGGCACATTTACATATTTAATACGATGATATGATAATCTGTGTGAGCAAATTAAGATGTATGCAGTGAATCACGCGCATGAACAATCATGGCTGTAACAATTTGTGTGCATTTGATGTGGCGAAGGCACACTCCTACACACACCCACGTGCTAACACCATTTTGCACACTTGCAGCGGTTGAATATTCAAAAGTCACCCTTGCTTCACACTCTGACTGAAAAACCACACAACGGAGAACACCTGACAAAAAAAACAGGCGAAAGGCTGAGATGGAGGAGACATTTTTTTAATGGCGGAGAGTTATTCACAGGTCATAAAAAAGTCTGGTGTAATAAAGCGGAGCTTGTGTGTGCTTGCCTCTCTCAACATCAGAATGCTCAGCACAAGCTCACTCTTTACACTCAGTCAGAGAGCGTACTGTGTCAGGGAGAAGATAGAGAGAAACAGAGAAGGGTGGGAGAGAGAGAAAGAGTAAAAGCGATCATGCAAGTGGCAGGGACAAACAGGAGTTATCAAGTGATGGTGCTGGAGAGGCTTACAGTTCTTAAGGTAGTCACTTTTATATGAAAATACCATGGCACTTGAAAAAAACACAGATATGTGGGCAGGTTTCAAGTGGTTTGTCTGTTTTGTTCATCTCCATCATCACTTTTGTGGCACTTTCAGAGAAGGTTAATCCAAATCACTTTTTCTTTATGGTTTTTAAGCCTAATAAAAACAGAGAAAGACTATGTTGAGAAGGAATTAATTTCGTGTATAAATTCACTAGAAATCTACGAAAGAAATCACAGGAATGACGTGACTATTATATAACAGTGAAGAAAGAAGTTGGCTTAAACTCAAGGCTCAAGGTGACTTCATGTTTGATCTTTTCTCTGTTTTTGTCTCTAAAGGTGGTGTACAAGAACAATGATGTACGGTTGGAGCTGTCAAGACTGGCTAAACAGGGGGACCCGAAGATGAAGGTATGTGTTTTAATCATCAGGCACAGGCGACAAATTATCCTCTTATACGTTCTCAAACATCGCAACCTCCTGTCCGGACCCAGGAGATGTGTATTTTTTTAAAGAATTGCCTCACGGTAAATGGGATTAAATTTCTGAGGCGCAGCTCCTGTCTTTTAGTCAAAAGCTGTTTTACTTTATTCCCACTTGTGAATGAAAAATACTGCCTCAAATATTCTCTGGACTCCAAATGCCTGAGAACATTAATCCGTTATGTTTCTTTAATTTGCTGCAGGTAAGTGGGGTCGTGTCCTTTAAGTGCGAAAGTGTGGCCACCCTGGACCCTGTGACCTTTGACACCCCGGAGTCGTATGTGGCGCTGAGCAAGTGGACGGCGAAGAAGGCGGGGTCGATCTCGTTCGACTTCAGGACCACAGAGCCCAACGGTTTGATGCTGTTCAGTCACGGGAAACCTCGACAGCAGCAGCGCAAGGACCCTCGTACACCTCCCACAGTCAAGGTGAGAATAAGGAACTGGACTTAAGTACGCAAATTAGATGTGAATTCCAAAAAATTTGAAGTTTAAACAACAATATTTGGTTTCTTTCTGAATGGTGATTATAATGATTTTGCAAATTTGCCCTTGTGACTTTAAGCTTCAATTAAAATCTTACAACGTGAGAGGTCTGCAAAGGTTACTTTTAATCAGTCATAGAATTCACTGTTGCAGAAATGTACGCATGTGTCAAGAGTTAAGGACTTGGGTAGCAAAATTAAGCAAATGCATAAGTATCTTAGAGTTGTAATACCACTACCAGCCACTAGATACTGCTCCAAAAAGCCCTGATTCCGATAGACATCCATTACAAGCAAATAATTTTCCTCCGGGACTCATCCTGTCTAAATTGTTTCATTTGTACGCTGTAACAAATGTTCTAGTCCTTCATTAAATGTTTTCTCCGTTAATCAGATCTCAGGCTTTGATTTCTGTCATGCCAGGCTCTGATTGATGGGTGTGATTGACAGCTCCCTTACCTGCCGAGTGAGATTTTTGCGGCTTTTTTTTTTCCCATTTAATTAAGCACATTCTTCTTGACAGACAGCTCCACTGCAGTTGTGGTTAATAGGCTGCTCTAACAAGACTGTAAA
Source organism: Apogon hyalosoma (assembly GCA_037367295.1). Taxonomy (NCBI): domain Eukaryota; kingdom Metazoa; phylum Chordata; class Actinopteri; order Kurtiformes; family Apogonidae; genus Apogon; species Apogon hyalosoma. The sequence continues at coordinate 30,592,362 of JAPQRP010000013.1, forward strand.
ATGACTGTCTTACATATGAAGTTGACAGTTTACCAAGTCAGTAAGCTAACATTTAGCTTTAGCTCACCTCTAAACCCATTGTGGTCCTGCAGCTCTGCCCCTTTTGTCCAAATATTGTCACTTCACACCATCAACAACAGGTATACATAGGTTAATTTTCCTGTCAGTGCCCTTGACTAAGGTATTGATGAGGTTCTGGATTTGGTTCCTGAGTGTCTTCAGTGGTAGCTCACTGCCCCTAATGTGCTAATACTGATGCTAATGCTAATTCTAGGTACTGTGTGTGTGCTTTATGGGTAAAATACAGAGACTGAATTTCCCTACAGGGATAACAAAGTGAGCTAACTTTAAACATTTAACCCTTTCTGGTATTGACCAAATCACAAACTATTGGCTTCAAAACTGCAGTTCAGACATCAGTGGTGATGTTATGGTTCCTCCATCCACTAATTAAACACAGTTTGTGTCAACAATAAGAAAACCAAGATGGCTTCTATTAGAGATAAACAGATTCATCTATTTCTATTGCCTAGAACAGTATAATTCCAATGTGTGGAACAAAATTTGGCCAATCATCCCTCTCAGTGCAAAGAGCACACTTCTGGAACTCTGCCGACAGAAATCAAATCTCAAACAGAATTGAAGGTGTTTAGTGTCAAAGTTAAGCACTGGCTTAAGCAACAGCAGAGATGTGAACATTAATGATCACAGGTCATTATCAAAATACACACTATTTTACCATATTAAAGTCATATTTATTTAGTGTTTTAATCTTTACATTGCGTTCAGTTATCTAATGAGTCACGATATTTATTAATTTATGGTATTTATACATTGTATATATTGTAATTTTATTATATTAAGTATATTATTTTATAGTGTTCAGTATATTATTTTATTTTATTCAAAAGCCTGACCAGGGACAAAGACTGCAAATGGGCTTTATGCACAGCCCTACTCCTTCCTGAACTCCAGGTGGCTCCTTTATTTTCTGTCTGTCATTGTCGGACACACTGATTAATCCAGGTGTGCCTGACCACAAGACATAGCAGGTACACTGGGATTAATCAGTGTGTCCACTAATGAAAGACAGGAAATAAAGGAGCCGCCTTAAGTTCAGGAAGTAGTGGGGCTGTGCATAAAGCCCATTAGCTGAAGTTAAACATCTTACATGCATCGCATTTTCGCTTTGGTGGCATTTCTGTATGTATCGTCCCTGTTAATTAAACATTGAATAAATATTTGGTCACTCAGTCAGCACCAATAGGACCAGTTAATTGACTTAACAGATCAATACCACTAATTCGTGGCTCTGATAGTGACAGGTGACAAATACCAGGTATATCAACTGGAATTATTAGTGTTGATGGAAAGTAGTAGCTCTAAATATTAAAACCATAACCCTAGAATCATCTAGATTTTAAATGGTTGCGTGTACTCACTTGTATTACTATAACATGGATGATCTGTTCACTAGTTATCAATAATTTTGGCCGATTAAGTAGCCATTGACTTTTTCCTGTTATACATTATCATCATTATCATATTGGCCTTTAAAAACCTGACGACATCCAGCTGCTATATTTAGATCTCTGGAAAATATCGGTTTTGTAACTTCTGAATTAATCACAGTATTTTTCCTTATAAATCGCCACAAATAACCGCAGGATATTAAGCACAACCTGACATTTAATGGCTAAACTGGACTCCAGATACCACATTGCAATTTATGGCCAAAATTAGCATTTTTATTGCTTGCAAAACTGCTCCTGCATTTTGCAGAATACTGATGCTGCACCTTCTTGGCTCACAGGTGGATTTCTTCGCCATTGAGATGCTGGATGGGCACCTATACTTGCTGCTGGACATGGGTTCAGGAACCACCAAGACCAAAGCCATCGACAGGAAGGTTAATGACGGGGAGTGGTACCATGTGGACTTCCAGAGGGATGGGCGCTCAGGTACAGTCACAGCTCCCTCACCTGTAACACTACGCTAAAGGCAATTAGGAAGATTTTAGGAAGATTTCTAATGACAATTATTGATTAGAACACTGTAGTTCAGTACATTTACAGCAATGACAGGGTCCATAATCAATGCAGTTCTTTTATTCTGTTTATTTCCTGCTTGTATTTTGTAATTCATTAACATATTTTCCGTGCTTTCTATACACATTTAGTCAACAGATCCACATTACTTCCCAGCACTAGGTTGTACAGCTGCTTGTGATAATGAGAAATATTTGCAACAACTAATGCATCTCTTTATTCACACAGTTAATACACATTATAACCTTAGAGATACCTCGGTTCCATCAGACATGTGTTATTTAGCTGTGAATATATTGAGTTGCAACTGGTTTTATTTGACAGTGTGATTGTTAATAAAGTGGTGACACTAAATAAATAATAAATTAACTGTAAAAGTAGCAGTTTTCTTTAACCCATAAAGACCTAAACAGCCAATGGCAACCAAAATCATCTACTGATCTAAAATGTTTAATAACTTCTGAGCCACTAAACCTATTAATACATTGAAATAATTGATGTAAAATGTAGTTTGTCATTTTTTCATGGTCATCAGATATGACCCATGTGGACATTCAGAGGCTCCGTAGTTACCATGGAAACACCGTCATCTTCTATGACATTGATTCACCAGTAAAACCCATGGAGTTTGATAAATGACAGTGGATGGACACACTTGTATTTACATTCAGTTCATGATATTTTTGCTGAAAAACTCACCTTTTTATCAGTTTTCTCTGTTTTTGATATAATAAACCTCAACTTTAAACTGCTTTCTATACACATCTTCATGATCAGTAAATTAAATATAGGAAAATACATGATTTTCACTGAAAAAAACACAAAATACAGAGGATAATACTATAATGAATGGTGATAAATCACTGAAGAAAGATTACATGCAGAGAAAAATGAATTTGGGAAGTGCCACAAACGTAGCACTGGGTCTGTATGGGTTAAAATAAATACCGGTAAATGACATAATTGTCAATCTTGACAGGGATGTACGGTACGTTTTAGCATTTTAAAACTGTATATTCAGCTACACAGAGACCGCTCGAAGGTTAATTTATTGCAGCTCCACTTTGTTATCATATTTCCATAAACAAAAACCAGGACTCAATTACAAGTCAGCTCACAGACTGAGTTAAAAATAATATGGACAAACCTCTGGTGCTGCTATGAAAGTACAGTGGTCACTTATAAGCTTAATTTAATACAGTCAAGAGCATAAATAGTCTATTTTTAACCCTTTATTGTTGTAGGTCACTTTGGTCACTGCAGGTATGTGTCTTCCTTTTCCAGCGAAACTGTTATTTTTAGAAACTTACAAATGCAAACAGACTTTTACACCATAAAATCTCTTTCTAGCAATGAATAGATTCTTTCCACTGAAACACTAGATGGCTTTTATTTTATTAAAAAAACACACACACATTGCACAGTACTTTTAATATTGCAAATGGAAGCTCAAAGCGAAGATTCTTGCTAAACATGGCCATTTCTACTTATTAAACAAAAGAAATTATAAATAAAGGCCTACCTCAAAAATAAGACCTGGACATTATTTGAGAATATACATTAAATGCTCTTTGAATTTGTCATGACAGGTTTGGAAATAGGAGTAGGACAATATAAAATAACACTGACATGAGATATTTTGCAGATCTGGATGGTGATGCCATTGTGTCTAGGTCTAGTTTGGCTCACAGTATGTTCTCTGCTGGGATAATCCTACCAGTGGGCGATGATTTCATCTCCATACTTGTCTTTTCTGCTATCTGTGTGTTACAGCAACAACCTTCAAGCTGTAACTACACATTGAAAAGAGACACATTTGACAAAGCCGCATGGCTTTTTATGTGGGATTTACTCATTTTACCAACATGACTTACTTCTGCACGTGCAAATGTTCCAACAAAACAACTTCTTTACTCTATTTTGCAAAGATATTTAGTGTCACACAAGATGAGTGAGTAGTTTAACCCTTAAAGAGCAAAAGCATCTACTGATCTAAAATGTTAATGCCTGTTGATCTACTAATCCTGTCAATGCATGTAAATAATTGGTGTAAAATGCAGTTTGTCATCTCTTTGTGGTCATCATATATGACCCATTTGGACTGTAGTGAACATGGAAACATCATCATCCTCCACAACATTGATTCACCAGTAAAACCCATGGAGTTTGACCAATAGATGCTTCTTTTTATGTTCAGTTAATGATGAATTTTGCTGAAAACTTTCAATTTTTTAATTCAGTTTTCGCTGTTTGGAAATGGTAACCTTCACTAGAACCACTACATGATCAGTAAATTAGCCTCTTAACACCTGAATTTATATACAAATTTTATTTTATTTTTTATTTTATTTATTTCAAATATTAAAAAAAAATGTTCGAAAAGGAGCAGGATGAAGCACAACTTCAATTCTCCCACCCCCTTACCCCATTTTTTTTCTGCTGATCACAAAGTCCCATGTCAGTTCCTCAAAGTACCTTAACAAATCTTACACATGTCAAAATAAATTCTAAACAGTCCTGCACAAAACACAAAAAATATTGTATTGGAAAATTATTTGTTTTCGATTTCAAGCAAATGCTAAATAAAGTGGAGATTGTTAATTTGACTATAACACATAAAATAGAAATTTGGTTATGATGCAAATTTGTGATAACAAGTATAATGGTCGATAGTAATAAAAAGTAAAACAGATTTTCCCGTCTCAGGAGATGGAGTTGGTTTAATAGATGCCACAAAATTATTCTTTAAATCCTGACTAGGTATGTATTGAATATGTTCAAACCGACATTGGGGGAATACATACACTATCATGGGCGATTCCTGTTATGGAAACAGTTTGATGCAAATTTGTGACAGTCGATGTTAAGGGATTATATATATTAAAACACCTGATCCTCACTGAAAAATGCTAAATGCAGGGGATAATATTGTAATCAGTGGAGGTAAATCACTTCGGAAAGGTTAAATGTAGAAAAAATAATTTGGAAGTCAGCACAAAAACGGTTTTTAAGGGTTAAATAAATATAAACTATCCAAATAACCCAAAGAGTCATTATATATGAATAAAAATACAGATTTATTGGTGTAAGTCCACAAGTTAAGAAAAATATAGCACAGACCTGGTGGGTTTTAGATGGTTTAATGCATAATTGCTAATTAACGGAGCAATATTTGACTTTAATTTTATATTTGTACTTCAGAGAGTATTTAATTTCTGCTGTTAAGAGTTTATACGTCAAAAACGATAATAAAATATATAGATTGATGACGTAATGTAGTAACGTGGGATCATGGAAGTTGATGTTTCATGTTTGTTATTGATAAAAATCTGATATTTTTTGACGTGTGGACATTGAATTGGACCCGAAAGGGAAGTTTTGTATGATTAGCTTTTCCAAATAAACAAAGAATGAAAAAATCTGATGTTTTCAAACAAAATAATGTAGTAATGTGTACTAAAGTGAAGTGTATTTATGTTATGTTATTTTTAGTAACATTAGTGACCAGTAGCTGAATGAGGGTCTATAATAATAATATAATTACATCCAGTTTTAGGTATATATGTAGTCTGAAATATGCAGTAAAGGATCAAATTTCTCAGCTTGTTTGTTTCCTGTAATTGCTTAAATATAAATGAGTCACTGATGACAAAACATATTATTATTTTAATTTGGCCTCTTTTACTCAGTTATTGTAAAATGAAGTGTATAATTATGGCAAATTGTGGCAAAGGGAATTTGAGTGTGGATTGGTGTTTTAACCAGTGTGGACAGGACGACACAAAGTGATGACTAAGGCCTGAGTAGTTTATGATGAGTAGCAGCGATGAGGAGGAGGACGAGACAAGAAAAGGGGGAGGAAGAATAATGATGATTTCAATGATAATAAAGCTGATGATGATGATGTAGGTAGTCACTGCGGCGGCGGCGATGACGATGATGATAATAATGATGATGTGTGATGGGAATGACAGGGGTGATTGTGATGAATATAATATAATTTAATATAATAGAGTAGAATAGAATAGAATGCATTTATTGTCAGTGCTAGGCCAGTCAGTGCAACAATATTAAATATATAATGTTATGATATATAATATTAAATATAAAATGACAAAAACTAAAAGTAAGATAAGAAAATAGAACAGACGTTTTAGAATTTTTCAAAATAACTTCAGAATAGAGCTAAGCAGAATAAGTGGTTCCAGGCACATCAAACCCCGCCCCTCGCACATATTGTAGCTTATTTTGGCATCGATCCAGCTGATGTCCATGCGTGTGCTGATGTCAGCATATCAGTTGCCTCTATATTTGTGCCAAATTTGAAGTAAATTGAAACATAATTGATGTTTTTATAGACATTTGAAATTTCGGCCATTGTGAGTAAATGGGAGAGAAAAAAAGATTAAAAAAAATTAATGAAAAAAATGGAACTTTGACCTACTTTTCCCAAAATGTACTGACATCTATTCTGCGTCACTGGCAATCTATAAACCTAATTTGGTATGGATTCAAGCCATAGTTTTGTTGCTAGAGTGTTTTAAAAAAACAAACAAATTGAACCAAAAACAATACCCCTTGCCTCCCTTTTGAGGGTGGGGGTAATAAAAAAACAAAAATGGTCAAAATATGAATAGACAGAATTAAGAGCATTAACAGTATGTATACCTATGAACAATATCAACAATATGAATTACCCATGCAAGCAGTATGTATATTTATGAACAGTATGTATATCTATGAAACTAATGTGTATATATGTAACACTACATATATCTATGAACAATATTACCGGTATGAATTACCCATGAAAACAGTATGTATATTTATGAACAGTGTATA
>JAPQRP010000013.1:30599351-30614197 GCA_037367295.1 Apogon hyalosoma
TATGTATTGCTTATGAAATCTATATCTATGTAACAGCATGTATACCTATGAACCAAGTCAATATAAAATAAGTGCAATTATATTTGATAAATTTTGAATAAATATTGCGTTGTTATTGCAACTGGTTGTGGTTCACCTTAGGAGAAATGACGAGTTTTTTGCGATGTTTGGCTTCCACCTCAGGTACGATTTCGGTGAACAGCGTGCGGACGGCGTACACGGCTCCCGGAGACAGTGAGATCCTGGACCTGGATGACACGCTGTACCTCGGAGGTCTACCCGAGGACCGAGCCGGACTCATCTTCCCTACAGAGGTTGGTGTTTTTTCCTGGTCTGCTTGTCCTCATCATCACCGGGCCTTTTCAGATCCCATTACTTTACATCCTGTTACATTCCAAACATGTTTTCCTCCAATTATCTCCGCTGTCTTTGCTTGGTTTCTTCTGTGATGGAAGTCGACCAATTAGTCACTGTCTTCTTCATTATCATTATTGTCAACAACAGGGATGAACGAGGCTCAAGGAGTGTACTTTATTGTTTGCTTATTACTCTTAAAAAGATCAAAATATGTGCACATTATCTCCACTACAAACATCCAATTTATTATCTAAGCCTCTAACCTTCGTCAGAACATTAGACTTGCTAAAATCATGCTGAACCATGTCTGAAAAGCAGAATGGCTCATTAATTAGTTATCAACACATCTGAGGTGGAAGGAGACGTCCACTCAGGAAGAATTAAAACCAAAAGAAAACAAAGAAGAAATGATAAAGTACAAGTTTTAGTTCAGAGCAAAAAGAAGCTGCTAGTTAAAGACAAATTATTTAGAGAGAGAGTGAAGTAAAAGACTCTGAAAGACTGGATTAAAACACACAGAGGTAAATATTGTGTGTGATTAATTAGCATTTTCGTTTACATGCACACTAAAACTCTGATTTCTGGAGTTATCACATTATACAAGTGATCATGTAAACAGCATATTCTGATAGGATTTATCAGATATAATCAGATTAATGCACCTGGATTTCTCCCCAATATTTGGATGTCTTCATGCATGTATACCTGTCAATCTGATTTATTTCATTCTTTTACATCTGTGCATGTGTTTAAAAAAAAACTGAAATCATAGAAAATGGAACTGATGTAGTTAAACCTGACTAGAACACAGTAAAAGGAAGTTTGGAATCCAGGTGTCTCTTTTCTAACAGGGGTCTGGGACACAAAACAATAATGACTAATGTCACGATATAGTTTTATATTAGGATAAATATCATTGCATTGCTGGATGATTTTTCTATATTTTTTGTTGTGAAATGTTATGTAAAAACCAGAGAAAAACAAAAAGTAAACATTCAAAGAAGCACAAAAGTCTAAGAACACAAGCAAAAGAAAAAGACAACGTTGTCTTCTCTTAGCATATTTCACCAAATAATTTCCAGGCCTTTGTTTGTTTCAGCTGCAGAAGGTACAAGACCTTTATTTCTAACTTCCTCTGTTTCATCAGTCAAAATTATAATAAGGCAATGCCACTACTACTACTGCCACAGTGCTGTGGCACGAAATATCAGTTTATCTATTGCCACAGAGCCAATCAAATGATCTAAATCCTGCACTCTGAACGTTGTCCCAGTGGCTGATTTATAGTTATCAAAAATCCTGGCAAATTCCTCATATGAGGCAAAACAGTTGCCACGTTTCATGTTGTTTACCTGCATACTGAAACTGACAGTGTGAATAGACGCACCGACCAGCATCCAGTAACTGGTACCTTAGCCTTTTCTTGAAACATGTTACCAGTCTACACATAAGATAACAAGGGCGCTGATTGGCTCTGTGGTAACAGACAAATGAGAAAGTAGTCCCACAGTACTATGGACATAGCCACTTCGTTATAATAAAGCAAACACATCAAGGCTCAGACTCAGCTTTATTGTTATTAGATCAATGATACATGATTGAACAAAATATAGTTACCCAGGTCTCGGTTTTGTAGCATAGAAGAAAAAAAGGTAAAATCTAAAATAAAATGTATTAAAGGGAATTAGGGTAGAATAAAAACTACCATAAAATGCGTAAACAAAATGAAAAAATAAAAAAATAACTTCTTAATATGTACAAAATTTCACAGTATGCAGCAACAGTACAGTTTAAAGTGATGACATACCACTAAAAATACCAATACTGCAAATCCTGCAGCTGTGGTTAAAAGTAGTTACTAAAGTTAACACAGGAAATGGGATAGAAAGCACAATATTTGTCACTTCTCCCAAACTCTCCTCTACTTTTCTCAGTATTTTTTTCCCCTGAAGAATAAATCTATTATTTACATCATTACGCTGATGTGTAAAGGTGTTTATATTGTGTTCAGAGCAGAATCAGAATCATGTTTATTGCCATGTAAGTAAACAGGGTTCATATTAGTAGGAATTTGCTTCAGTGGTTTGGTGCATACGTAGAACATAGAGTCGGTAAGAAGCATGCAGTAAAAAATCAAGTAGAATAAAATAAATAAACAAGTAAGATAGAGTTTCATAAAATACAATATACAGTATAAAACCAATGGGTTTGAGTGAGGTATGACGGTACCAGTTATGGTTCTGTGCAGATAGTGCAAGTAATTAACAGTGCGATCTTAATCAGCAGGTGGATAAAGTGATGACGCAGTGTATTTGGTGTTGGTGTTATTAAGAGTTCAAACATTAAGCTAAATATCCATTCATGCTCCCGACTGTCGGAGTATTCGGAATATTAACCAGCATTAACTCTGTTCATACTAAAGTCTACGTGTCAGCCGGAATAAAGTAACAGTTGTGTATTTTCAGGATTTACCACAGTTTGGCTAAGTTTGTCACAGAATTATTGAGCTTTAGCTGAACACAAACAACGACATTAATACTGAATGTTAAGGTGGTGTGTTTGGACTTTGGACAGATTTTACCTGTAGATTAAATGGACGTGAGGTGGAATGTTCTGCTTATTCTGTTGTGTGGTTTGTCTCCTTGTGGTAACAGTTCACTTTAGTTTGTGTTACGTTAAATTACAGACATTGTAACACAGTGATTCAAGTAGGTTGTGGGCTGATGACAATCCCTGTGTTGCTTAAAGATGCGTAAATGTACAGAGAGAAGAAAGGCTCAGCAAATAGAGAGAGTTGTCCCATTATAATTACTAAACTCCATTTCTGAGTTATGGCACTAGAGAAGTTGACTCTTGCAGTGTTTTTGCTAATTAATGAGCAACTAGTGTCATAATCAATAACAGTGGCAGATAATGTTTTGTACATTTTCTGCTTCAGAGATAAAACGTGCTAAATTTTGCATAAAAGGAATTGGAAAATTAAAGAAAGTGCTGTTTGGCTGTTTTCAAGATATATGATAAAGTGGACATTTATACATACAGTGTATTTATGTCCATTCTTATAATAGATTCATGTTTTCTAATGTACAGATAGTGGTTTTAAGTACAACTGATTGCATTTTGACCACCCACTCTGTCATAAATTCATAAAATTTCACATTTTCTCCCAATATGCATCTTAAAACAATAACCAACTATTATTTTTGACTTAGTTTTTCTGTATAATATTTGGTCATAGTAGAATAATTTGGCTTGTAAATCAGTATTTTCAAATATCACTGGTTATAGCTTTTTAAATGTAAATATTTTGTTGTTTCTTTCTGCCCTTATAACAGTAAATGAAGTATATTCGGGTTGCGGATAAAACAAGACATTTTAGGACAACATCTAGAGCTTTAGGAAATATCTTTTAACCATTTTCTTGTTTTAATCAAAGAAGTAATCAACAATCAAAATAATCATTGCAGCACACATTTTTGTGCTGTCTTTGCATGAACTTTGCATGCAGTCTAATCATTAACCCTTTAACCCTGAAACATTATTTCAATGAAACGAGCTGCTATAGAAGTGTCATAAAAGCTGCTGTGAGTATGTGCTTGTGTTCCTTTTGTTCAGTGGTTTTGTTTTGCTGTGTGTTTTAGGCTCAAAACAGAGTGGAATAACAGAAAAAGACAAAGAAAGGAACTGAAGTTTGACAGGTTTTTACTAAATAAGGCACTCAAAATGTATGCGATTTTGGATGTTGAACATGAACTGTGAACTGGAACACACAGAACAAAACAAGTGTTTGAATTTTGGCCCAGCGGTTTCTGTTTTTGGGCTCTTTTTTTCTAAGTCAGTCTTTTTGGCACCTGGTTGAACTCCAGAAAGCAGTTACTCGGTCACAACTCGGTAAAAACACAGTAAAAAAAATAAATAAAGGAAAATCACGACAACACTGCAAACAACAAAAAAATTACAAGGAAAACAGTGTAAAAAAAAAAAAAAAGCTCAAACTGTCTATTTTTACAGCGAATCGGTCTGACTCACTGCTCTGTGTTTTGCCCCCCATTCCACAGGCAGCAGTGGGGGGTGCACTGAGCATGCCCAGATGTCTATGGAAAGAAATAGGTCTTTTCTATCAGCACGTTTTTGAAATTCTTCCTATTGAGCAAATGGTTGAATTTTTAGGAATCTTTAAAATAAATCATACATTCAGAACACTCAGCACAGACACATCAGGGGTTAAAGGGTTAATTTGCATCTCATTTGTTCTGAACCCTGTTAACTCAGACTCGGTTCACTAGCAAACATCTCTAATCCAGTGCCAACCCAGTGTCAAGTGGGGGGCGGCTATGGCTCAGGAGGTAGAACGGGTCGTCCAATAACCGAAGGGTTGGCGGTCTGAATCCCGCTCTGTCCCAGTCATGTGCTGTTGTGTCCTTGAGCAGACATTTCATCCTACTTGCCTCCAGTGCTGCTGCTCACACTGGTGTATGGATGCGTATGAATGTTCGGTGGTGGTGGGAGGGGCTGTAGGTGCGAAATGGCAGCCACGTTTCTGTCAGTCTGCTCCAGGGCAGCTGTGGATACATATGTAGTTTATCACCACCAAAGGGTGAATGTGTGAGTGAATGAATCATGGATCCACTGTACGCACTTTGAGTATGCATTCAGAGAAAAGTGCTATATAAATCTAATCCATTATTATATCCCCCCCCAGGTGTGGACGGCTCTGTTGAACTACGGTTACGTGGGCTGCATCCGAGACCTGTTCGTGGACGGTCAGAGTAAAGACATCCGGCGTCTGGCTGAGGCTCAGAGGGCGGTGGGGGTAAAGCCTTCGTGCTCCAGGGAACCGCCGAAGCAGTGTTTGTCCAACCCGTGCCAACACAACGGCATCTGCAGGGAGGGGTGGAACCGCTACGTCTGCGACTGCTCCGGGACGGGCTACCTGGGACGCTCCTGCGAAAGAGGTGAGCCTCGCAATGACGGAGGTCAAAAAGGCAAAGGCAGGAAATATGTCTTTATTAAGTCTTCTGCAGCCTTTGTTCCCCTGAAGTCACATTTTTCACAATAGAGACGACTAAATTGGCTAATAACGGGGGAGTAGATGCTCAAAAGCAACATCTTGTGAAAAAGTAATAATACATCATGATGCAATATACAGTCACACTGTAATAACACAGCTTTTTGTCTTTGAGTAATGCACAAGAGAGCGGAGCCAAAGACAGATGGTATGGGGTGGAAGTGGAGTTTTAATGTCAGAAATAACCAGGCAAAAACTCTATCAACCACTGAAAATTTATTACGATCATCTGTTATACGGGGCAATAAAATTTTATTGATTGTACCTTTAAGATATGATTTTTTTTCCCTTTAAAAAGCTCCATCCTAGAACAAATTACATCCGTTTGATAGTACTTACTCTCATGTACACTAAAAAAAAGTATGATCATAAAGATTTATGACTCACAAAGGGGTAGAAAAAACTGTTTCTTAAATAAAAAGGCTCATTGATTGGAGATGATTTGAGTAGGTTCACTCCTCAGTGCCTTCTGTGTGATATAGATGTAGGAGATGAAGGAAAGATTTAATGTGGTCAATCGATTTAGAGAAATAATTAAGTAATTAAACAATTTGCTGTGATTAATTGGAGCTTGTTGCATTTTCCTGATCTTAGGACTGGAACCTGTGGAATAGATATCACCACAAAATCCTGTTGTTTAATACAGTAGTATATTTATAACTTTAGTTACACTTAAAATAAAACCATCACATACACAAAACAATCATATTCCTTATATGCACTAATAGAAATAAAACCAAAATCCAGGTCGATATGTTGAAATGACATGTGGATTTCACCCCCCATCGAGGATGTTAAATTCAGATTTCCGCTTAGGCAGCAATAATGTCTAATGCACTAATATAAATGCTAATTAACAACAAAAATGTGCCCGAGGTTCTAGTGCCAGTTGAATGTCTAAAAGGTTCCAAATAATCCAGGAAAAATGAAAAAAGATTATAGCAAATGTGGAATATGTTTCTGTAACTGCACTTGCACCATCTCTATACATGTCTACAGCAGAAAGCGGCTCCGGAAAATGATGCTTATGTGGGCATTATTTAATCAACTAGGTGTCTTCGCAACTGAAAATCGACTTGATTTAGAAAACAGTGACATTTTCACAGATCTTTATATCATCAGAAGGTCTGAGAACGTCGTGTGGATGCATTAAGATAAGGTAAAATGACAGAGATAATCCTTTATTAGTCCCACAATGGGGAGATTTGCAGTGTTAGCACGGTTTAAGTATCATAAGAAATATAAAAAATATAGAAAAAACATTAAGAAGGGTATATAAAATATCACTCAGTAGAAACAGTAATGATGAATAGGTACAGAAAATATATGAAAAAGTAAAGCAGAGAAGTAGATTAATAAAAACTGTCACATTTTTATAATGGTAAGAAACAGTGTTTTATGTGAGTTATTGTTGCCTTGTTTTTCCACTCGTTTTTAGAGAAAATGTGTGTTTCTAGATCTCTTTGTGTCTGAAAAATGTTCTTTCAATATCAGAACATGCAGAAGATATGTAGTTGTGAAAAACGGGTTTGTCTTTAATGTGTTTGAACCCATAAAGACCCAGCGCGACTTTTGTGTCCATTCCCAAATGAAATTTTCTCTATATTTAATCTTTCATAAATGATTTATCACCCTGTATTATAATATTATCCTCTGTATTTTGCATTTTATCAGTATAAATCAGGTATTTTCCTATATTTAATTCACTGGTCATGTAGATGTTCATTAAAGCTCACATTAAAGTTGAGGGTCATTATATCAGAAACAGACAAAACTGTAGAAAAACTGACTTTCAGTAAAATCTGTCATTAACTGAACATAAACCCAGTGTGTCCATCCACTGTCCTTGATCCAACTCTCCATGGGTTTTACTGGTGAATCAGTGTTGTAGAAGATGTTGGTGTTTCCATGGTAACTAGGGAGCCTCTGAACACCCAAATGGGTCATATCTGATGACCATGAAAAGATGAAGAACTGTATTTACACCAATTATTGACATGGATTGATAGGATTAGTGGATCAACAGGGATTAAAACAGTTTAGATCAGTGGATGGTTTTGATTAAAGGTGGATGTTTGGGTCTTTATGGGTTTATTTGGGGCAAAAGAATCAGTTAAAATTTGTAAAAGTACTTCATTGGGATGAATGGGACAGACTCTGTCACTCGCTTAAAAGCAAACAGTTGCAATAATGGCACTAATGTGTCTTCAATATGTGAAATATAGCATATTACATGCAAAACTTGATGTTTTTATTGCACTGGTAAGATTTACATACCTGATGAAGGTTGAAGCAGGAAAAAAAAAGTCTTTAAGAAACTGAATTTGATGTTTAACCCTGAAAGACTATTTTTCTGTACATCCAGCCATTCTTAAGTTTTTTATCTCCATTTATTACAATATTATGGTCTGCATTTTGCATTTTTCAGTGAAAATTAACTATTTTCCTTCATTTAATTCTAGATAATGTAGATTTTCTTGAAAACGCAGAGTTAATTGAAACCTTATTATATCAAGACAGAGGAAAAAAAAGAAGAAAAACTGACTTTTTCAGCAAAATCGACACAAAAACAAGGATCATTTGCCAAACTATGGGTTTTACTGGTGAATCAATGTTGTGAAAGATGACCGTGTTTCCACGTTCACTACAGAGCCTCTGAACATCCAAATGATGAAAAGATGAGAAACTGCACTTTACCTCAATTATTTACATGTATTAATAGAATTAGTGATTCTGACGATATTAAATATTTTATATCAGTAGATGCTTTTGGTCGCTGGTGGCTGTTTAAGTTTTTAAGGTTTTATACTGGCTCTTATGCTACATGCTGTACATATCTGGACTAGCTTTGACAAAAAAACTTGGATGTGTGATTAAAATTGGATTCTGGACCCAAAATTCCACCTGTTCTTTTCAGTAGCAACTTGCTTTCAGGCTTCTGTGTTATGCAGCTCATTGCACATGTAGACACCAGCTGCGCAGATGACTTTAAATATATAAAACCACGGTCTTATAAAACCTGACAGTAAGCAGAGTAATTTCAAATTGCTTTTGCAGTTGTAAGAGTTCTGTCAGCAGTTTTACACATGCGTCATTTATCATTTTATCATTTTGGCCCATTTTGGTGCTGCAATACCACAAATGGCCACTAGGGGAATTGCTTCATCATGCAGTTCTCTAAAACTCATTTGAGTTCAGGGGCCACATTCAGTCCAGTTTGACCTCAAGTGGGCCTGACAAGTAAAATAATAGTGCAATAACTTATAGATAATCAGGGTTCCCACACGTCCTGGAAAACCTGGAAAATGATTGACCAATTTTCCAGTCATGGAAAACATATGGAAAATTAAAGAAAAAGGTCAAGTGTCCTGGAAACGGTTAAGTTATCCTGGAAAATTATTTATCCTCCCCCTGCCTCATGACCTTGTGTGCCTAAAGTGAGGTGAAATGAAAATAGTTTTTCAGTGATTTGTTGAAAATATGCAAATATTTGTAGAGCAAGTGCAGGTGTGTTTGGATCCTATGATACATTTGTCATAATTATTTTTCATAGATAAATTATAGCCATAGACTGTGCATCAAATGTCTGAGTAATAAACATAGAAACAATCTGGATAAATGCAAGTTACAATTGTAGAAAAGAACACTTCCAAAAAAAGGAGGGGGCGATGGATTAGTGTATGATGTGATAACTTCTTTCTGTCGTGGCTGAAAATGTCCTGGAAAAGTCCTGGAAAATAATTTCAGGGAAAGAGTGGGAATGACAACTACAAAATTTTTCTTTGTATTTTAGTGCAAAACATTAAATTACAGTATTTTTACTTTTACGAACTATCCCTAAACAAAAAAATGTGAATAACCTGAAAAATTTAGGAACAACCTGAAATTTCTTTAAAAAAAATAAATAAATAAGTCTCTTTGTAAATTCATCCCATGGGCAGGCTTGGACCTTTTGGAGGGCCGGTTTAGGCCCACGGGCCGTATGTTTGACACCCGTACTCTAGTCAAGCATTGAGTTATTTTCTTTTTTTTTCCTGGAAATCTGTAGTTTCATGTGCAATGAAATGCATTCTCGAAGTTATTTGAGGACCTTTATGATGAGATTTCTAGTGGTTTCTGGTCATCATTGAGTCATTTTGGGTCATTGCTCCACATGTGGAATGAACCAAACGGAAGAGACTTTGCTTTTGGGCAGGTAGACTCCTCTTTTTACAGAAAACAGCTTAATATGTAAAAGCAAGCAGCACTCCACTAACAGGACTTGTAGCCTGAGGATGTGAGTAGAGATGTAGAAAATGAACAATTGTAGTGCAGCTTTTCTGTCAAGTATGACTTTCCTATATTTGGATGCACCTTTTTCTGCTCAAACAACAGTAGTAAAATGGAGGCAGAGGTGAAGGAGTGTAGGTGGTAGGAAGCAGAGCTGCAGACAGGACTATTGGACTGATAGGGGTGTAGAGATTGGGAATCAATGGAGGAGGAAACATGTAGGAAAAAAAAAGTCTGAAGCTGGAGCTGTGACAGAGGAGGGTGGAGGCACCGAGCTGGAACCGCCATATGACAGCAGGTGAGGAGATGAGGACGAATGGGAGATGGGAGGAGAAAATCTGACAGAGAGAGAGAGCGAGAGAGTCACGGGAAAAGGGTATGAATTCAGGCCGAGAGAGAAATGGAAAGTAGGAAAAGATTGGCGGAGGAACTGATACAGCCCGTTTTGAAAGAAGCGAGATGGAGTCAGACAAGAAGAAAAGAAGAAATGTTGTTTGTGCCACAACTGCTGACGCGTCTCAAGTGATGATTGTACTATCATCCAACCGGAGATATGCACACACAACACAACACACACACACACTTCTGAAAGGTGTTGATATGAAAATGTTGTCAGAGGACAAATATCCGAAGTGTGTGTTTATCATAGGGACGCTTTCTTTCTGCCTCTCGCTCCGTCTTTTCTCTATATCATTCTTCATCCTGTTCCGTGTGCATTGAGGGGTCACTAACTGGTGGTTCAGTGGATTAAAGGAAGCACAGATGGAGAAGCAGATGGAGAGAGTGATTGGCCATGTTTACGCCTTCTACCTGCGGTTTCTCCCTCCCTTTTTTTTTCTCTCCCTCATTCTCCCTCTTTCCTTTGTTGCCCCCCCCTCCCTCATCGCTTCTTTAATGAACAAAGATGGCCGCTCTGACACTGAGATGAATTTTTATTCTGTAAGGAGCAGCGACGCACACATGACATTACCGCCGTTTCTCCGCACATCCCTTCCTCTTCCTCCTCCTCCTCCTCCTCATATCTGGTGCTCACTTGCTGTTTTTTGTCCTCTTTCTGTCCTGCTTTCCTTCCTCCTGGTAGTGAGTCAGGTGCTATGGTGAAGAAAATTTAGTCAGCTGTCTTCCTTATCACAAATGTGAGCTCATGTGCACGCACCGGGCGGGTGTATGTGTGGCTGTTAGTTATGTTATCTGTGATATAACAGGCCAACCACCTCCTTTTTTTTCCTCAAGTTAATGAGGGTTCATTTGCATTTTAGCCAAGAGCTTTTTTCCCTTTTTTTCCCCTCCTTCCTCTGTCTTTCTCTCTGCCCCTATTTTCTCTCCCCTTGCTCTCACTTTACTAAACCCTCCTCTGTTCACACTTAAATTCACTCACTTATTCTGACGTGCACACACACATACACTATCGCTCTTTCTCCCTCTCAGCTCATCAGTATTCATGAGGCCTCCCTCTCTTCCTGTTCTCTTGTTTTTGCCTTGGCTCCAACCGTCTCCCACGGAAACAGGGAGTGAACGGGAAAAAAAAGGAGTGAAGGAGGGCTGGAATGGAGAGATATAAGAAGAAGAAGGAGAAGAAGGAGAGGGAGAGATAAAGACACAGAGACATGGAGAGTGTGTTTAGCTGTGTATGTAATTGGCCAATAAAAAACAGGGTCCTTGGAGGTAAACAGTTTAGCGGTCGGGGATTGGCCCCAGCAGGTAGCGGGGAGAGGAGATTATGAATATGCAAATGAGTATGCAAAAGACATTAAAGTGGGATCACCTGAGCTTGTTACATTATGACTCCAGGGTCTGGGATGTCAGCGACAGTGGCTAACACACTCACCGCCATGCATTCTGATTTAACCGGATAATAGGGCGAGCCAACCAGCTGCGGCTATTTTTACATGCTCCTTTGTAAGACGGAGGGAGTGATGATGAATTAGGGGTGGAAGTTGATGGGGTAATATTTGTGGGAAGCAGGGTTTTGACAGGGGAAAAAAAGGCAACATATTTTGCCGTGTTTAAAGCTGATTCACTCCTCCCACCACTTGTTTTCTGCCCGTCAGTCATCTTTTTTATGTGTCTTCTTCCCACATCGCCTTCCTCTCCCATCATCCTCTTTTATTCTCACCTTCTCTGGCTTGTGTGTCTCTCCCTCTCTGTGCGTTTTTGTGTAGATGCGACTATCCTGTCGTACGACGGCAGTAAGTTTATGAAGGTGCAGTTGCCTGTGGCGATGCACACCGAGGCGGAGGACGTCTCGCTACGGTTTCGCTCCCAGCGGGCTTATGGCGTTCTCATGGCAACCACATCCCGTAACTCCGCAGACACCCTTCGTCTGGAGCTGGATGGGGGCCGTGTCCGACTCACTGTCAACTTAGGTACACACACTCAACGCTCACATGTATATCTTTAAACATGAATTTAATTATCTACCAGGGGAATGCAGCTGATACTGGCCTCTTGGCTATTTCAAGTACAGGAATGTGATTAAGTCCTGATTAATAATATATTGTCTTGGAAAATTAACTTATACTCTTCCACAGATAATGAATATAGATTGAAAAGGTAATTCTGCTTGACTTTGATAATCGAGACGTGCTTCACAGTCTTTAAAACATACCTCCGAGCATCTGGAATGAATTAATTGTGTATATTCAGCTAATTACAAACACACTCACACACGCTGGCAATTTACGGATAGTGCAGTTGTTTTTTGTGTCGAACAGAGGGTCAAGCCTCAAGCTGCATTCTCTGCTCACTGCCAGTGGACCTGTGCATCCCTAACATCTTCACCGATCCACACAAAGCCTCACACAGCTGACACACAAACACACACAAAACCACTGGAAAGTAGCACATGCATACTTTGTCTCTCATTTCCACAGGCATATTCTCACACACCTAGACTCAAACTGGGGTGCATGTGTTGGTCTCTGGTTGTCTGCAGCCACGTCTTCTCTGCGGTTGACGCCACACGACACACCAGTGCATCATGGGTAGAGAGAAAATAATGGAAAGCGCTGAATCTTCCAGTCATTTGTGGAGATTTGTGCTCTGGATGAGCGACACCATTATGGGATGTGTTAGATGTCAAGAGACAAACTGACACAGTTGACCCATCTCAGTCTCCTGACGCTTTTGATTGGTGGCTGAAAATGTCGCTCACGCCAGAGAAGCCAATGAGTACACACATACACACACATTCACACTGGGACACACAAACTCTCCTTTACATCTGTTTTGTTAGTTGGAAAAAAACCCCTGCACTTTCCGAAACTGTATTTTTCCACACACTAATTAAAAGATGCAGAAAGACATCCAAATTGAGGTGGTTTAAGAAAGGAAAGGAGAGGTTGTGTTTCCTCAGCAGTGTGTGTGTGTTTGTGTGTGTGTGTTTATCGAAGCGTGCAGGGTGTGTCGATGTGTGCATCCCCAGGACGTGGACGGTGTATGTATGTGTGCAGCATTAACCCTCTGCTCTGCTCTCCCTCCAGACTGTATCAGGATAAACTGTACAGCCAGTAAGTGATCCTCCATCTCACCTAACCCTCCCCTTCCTCCTCCTCCTCCTCCTCCTCACTTTATGTGTGTGTGCGCGTGCAATTGTATGTTTGTCTGACTATTCTTCACTGTTTCTGTCTTGTCAATCGCTCAGATCTTAAACCCTGATTCAACATATCTCCGTTCCATGCGTCCGTGTCCATATATGTGTGTGTTTTAGCGTGTTCTGCAGGGGCCGTGTGTTTGTTGTCTACACGCTCAGCTACACCACAGGAGCCGCGCAATTTTTTGCTGAGGGCCAGGGTTTTCCAGGTCGGCCATTTTAGCAAGGAGGGATGGATTGAAGACAGGATGGTGGGGGTTGGAGGAAGAAGGAGAGGGAGAGAAAACATAAAGACGAAGAAGAGAAACAGGTGTATAAAGAGATGGAGACAGAGAGCTGCTCTGAAATACTAAAAAGCAGATTATCCAGGCAGCATAAGCCTCCAGAAACAGAAATACATAAGCTAAAATACATACTGAGAGACTCCAACCTGATCTCTGAGTAGAAACAAAAACAAGCAGACCTATACTATAAGCCTCTATACGTTCTTTCTAGAGTAATAGTAAAATATCAAGAATTTGTCTTAATCTCAGACCCAAAATCCAACTAAATGACTCATATAATTTATTTATGGTACAGCCTCTTGTTAATTGCGTGCTGCAGCATTTTATTCATGACTACTCTTTAAACTGCATGTAGATCTGATTTCATTTTGTGCTCTTAAAGTGGTAATTATTTTCAGATGTTTATCCCTCTGTTGGATGGATAATTACATCCCAGGTATCCCTATTTACATTTCTGATAGTTTTAAAGATTGGTAAGCATATTTCTGCAATATTTGTGGCTTCATTAGCAATATTTTCTTTTACGTGTATAGTGCATGTAATTATGCTTCTCTAATACAGCAAATAAAAAACACCACTACTGTAATGCCGCTTTTATTCCTCTTGTAAACAATCTGATCTCACACATAGACTTTAGCTTGTTTAATAATCTTTTGCAGCATATTTCTTCTGTTTCATTCCTTTGTATCGTAGCTTTAATGCGCCAAAAATATCCTAATTGTTAGCCATCGTAACATGACGTGATTTTGCAAAGCCACACTTAATTATACCCATGCCACCAGAGCGCATTAGAATACAGACTTTACAGAGCTGGAGGGTAGGAGCTGAGAATGAGGTGCTCAGGTGAAGTGAGGGGTGTTGGAAATTATGAGCTAATAGACAAAGTGCAGAGCTAGCTGGTGGATAAATGCTACTGGGCGCTGCAGGCTAATTACTTCTCCTTCATGCCACAGACAAAAGGCGTGTTATCCCTCTGGTTTTCTGTTGCACCTTCATCCCAGCGCCTGTCTGGTAGATTTCTTTGTTTGCCTGTTGTTTCTTTCTAGACTCTACATGAGGGATTTTTGGTTAGTGTTTCATCCAGTATGATTAGCGTTAGTGTAAGAGGATGCCTGTGCATTCTGTAGTCTTTTCATTACCCATCTGTGTGTGTTTTCCTGTGTGAGAGTATGTGTGTTTTGTTTTTTTTTATATATGTATGTGTGTGTGTGTGTGTGTGTGTGTGTGTGTGTGTTCACACTGTTGTGAGTGGAGCTGAATCCCTGATGAAGTTTAA
>JAPQRP010000013.1:30614297-30628023 GCA_037367295.1 Apogon hyalosoma
TGTGTGTGTGTGTGTGTGTGTGTGTGTGTGTGTGTTCACACTGTTGTGAGTGGAGCTGAATCCCTGATGAAGTTTAATTCCCTCACGTGGAGTTTCTCTCTGTCACGACCACAGAGAAAGCGAGGGAGACGAATGCTCTGTGACGGCAAAGAGGTGGTGAAATGGACGACTGCAGTTGCCATAGAAACCCTACTAGCCACATAGCACTGTTGCTATCCCGCATGTCTGTCGGCCAATTTTAGACCGGTTGTCTCAATGAACATTTCAGTAGGCAGCCACTTTTCTGGCACACCATGTGCATACAATAAATTATACATCTGATATTTAAGAGGGAAGAAAAAAATGTATTTAACAGCCAGGCGCCACTGAAATAGCCCACTCAGCAGTCAAATAAAAGCCACTGCATGGGAGATATTTGAAGCTTAAACAGCAGAAAAGCCATTTGTTATTTGAAGCTAATGAAATATGAAAAGCTTTTTGTCATTTTCTTTTCATTATCTCGCGCTTATAATCTCCAGCAGCTTCTGTCATTTGATTTGAAGCCTACTTCCATCGCAGCAAACACTCCCTCTTGACTTTCTGTTTGAGTCATCTCACCTTGTTGTCTTTAGGTTTACGCTGCTGCAGTACTCACTAGTACTTTCTCATGCAGCTTGACGCACTGACCCAAAATATGTGCACTTGTGTGTTTTGGTTTTTTTTTCTTTCTGTCTTTTTTTCTTTGGGTGCGTTTGTGCTTCTCCTTGCTCCCAGGTTGACACAGATCACAGCCTCACACTCGCATCAGTCTGCTCGTTGAGTTACATATGCAAAAAACACACTCGCATAAAGTCAGTCAACACATGGACATACTCTGTGCTTTACTCGGCGCTAGGCAGTGATCCATGGTAACAGGATGAGATGCTCATGCCCAGAGCACAGCTGAGTCTCCTCAGGGGACCCCCGTGTTCTCTCTGAACGCACTCTTTTGGCTTTGCAAACACACATAGACATCCAGATATTTATATGTCTGCTTTGATTGACTCCTCATATTTGGTTAATTATGTTTGCGTGTCAGCCTCTCACTCTTTTTACCTGTGTGCTTGTGTTTTGCGTGTCTGTCTGCTTCCCTTCTTGCCTGCCTGCCTCTGTGAGTGATGTAGGCATGCTTGACATTTTCTGCAGCGGAATCCGTTCGGGTCAGTTTACTTCTCACCTCCCCCTCCCGTCATTACCTCCTTATAGGTCACCGTTAGCAGTCGCACTCCTCAAACCAAAAGAGCTGAGAGAGGCGAAGGAAAGGAATGGCAAGGTAGTGTGTGTGACTGTGTGTGTGGGAAAAAGGGCTGGTAGGGTGTCATGTTCAAGGTTGGTGGGATGCTTGTAGCGAGCAGGAGGAAGGGGACACCAAGGTTTTTTGGGCGCAGTCAGTCTGTCAAATGTGTGCAGTCAACTATAAGAAGATATGAGCTGGTAGATGGGCAGAGACAGAGAGAGACATCATGAGAGGACAGCTCCTCTCGTTCTGCTGCACATCAGCACCTTGGAGAGCTCCCAGACATTGCGCTGTGTGTGTATTGCCACCGTGAGGCTTAACGCGGTACTGCGCCTCTGAGCTCTGCATCATGAACGCTGATATATGTTAAACATGCGGGGGCGAGAGGCATGTCGGGTGGTGAGTAGGAGTTAAGGGGTTGCCACTGCACTGTCTTTGTATGTGTGGGTAGTAGGTGGTCATCATGGCGGTGTAATCTGACCACAGATGGATTGTCTCAGCGTGGGCCTGTTGTGACTCACACAGTCTCCATCTTAGGCACCCATGGCATCCATTTATGTTAATCTTTCTGTCTGTCTTTGTCACTTCATCTGTCTTGCTGGCGCATCTGCAAAGAGACCTGTCTGTCTATCTGTGGAGAGACTGTGTAGACATGGAGGTGTTTGTCTCCTGAGGATATGTATGGTCCCTCCTTCCCTCCGCTATTTCCCCTCCATTCTCCCTGCTTTCTGTCCTTAAATTTTAATTATACCTGCCTGGCTTTCTGCTTCTTTTTCTTCTGCGTCTCTTTCTGTCTGTCTCTGTCTCTCTCTTTGTCTCTGTCCACCTCTCTGTGCATATGTTAATGGTGCTCTGGACTATGTGTAGGTAAAGGCCCAGAGACAATCTTTGCGGGGTCGGGCCTCAATGATAATGAGTGGCACACGGTGAGGGTAGTCCGGCGTGGAAAGAGCCTTAAACTCACCGTGGATGACCTGCAGCCCGTCGAAGGTAACCAGAGCATCCTGCGTCTACCCACACCTTTACCTTTTCAACAGGGTTTGAATCCGGTTTCACAAAGGTAGACTCTAAACAGACATTATTAAACATAAAATGCATAAACATGACTCGTCTTCCATTAACTGACTTAATAATGTAATTTCAAATATTTTACACCATTCTTTGGTTACATTTGCGAGATTATCACTTTATTTTCATGGTAAATTAGGTAAAACAGGGCTGTAACTTGAGTATTACCGGTTTACATCTAAATTAGATAAATAAATGATAAAATCCTAACTATGTTAAGACTAAAGCTCACAGAATTCTGGGTAAATTAAGACTTTCTTCCAACTAGAAACACAGTCGATCTTACAGCTACCTCACACAAATGGAGCTCAGTTCACTCGACTTTTACTTTCGAGTAGAATTTCAACAGTGAGAGGATATTTTAGCAGCAAAATCAAGTATAGTATTAAAAAAAATGTAAGCCTCTTTGTTGTCATATCTCTATATTATTAAATAACAAACGAGCCATCTTTTCCTCCTTTTTGTCAGTTGGTTCCTGTGGTTATTTTAAATGAATGTTACCATAGTGATAAAGGTCTTAAATCTTAAGTCTAACTCCTCATTAAAGAAGGAAATATAGCTGAATTGTTTTGTGCTGTTCAGATTCATTTGAGTGGTGTGTAATGGGATCATATAGATTTGTACTTCTGCCTGCTTCTCTTCAAACATGACAAGAAAAGCAAATGTAAATGTGCCATGTAAGAACTGTGAATATTTGAAATTAAAAAAAAAAAAAAACTCTAAAAAATTACATTTATTTCTGTGTAACGGTCCATCTTGCATCATGACTGATCTAAGAGAAAAATTGATACTGGACTAAAGCGCCTTTATGAAACCGGCCCTTGCTGATATTCTGTTTAACTATGTCTGAAAAGTGCTTTAAGGTGTGAACATACTCTGTCGTTAGCTGTAGCCGTAGAGCCCATTTTCCAGATGTGTGTGACTTTCAAAGCCAGCTTTCAGTAGTCCTCACCTCTGAAGTTTACCCCCGCCACCAGGTCAGATGGCGGGCGACCACACCCAGCTGGAGTTTCACAATGTGGAGACGGGCATAGTGACGGAGAAGCGCTTCATGCCTGCGGTGCCGTCCAATTTCATCGGCCACCTTCAGGGCCTGGCGCTGAACGGCATGCCTTACATCGACCTGTGCAAGAACGGCGACATCGACTACTGCGAGCTCAACGCCGTCATCGGCTACAAGAGCATCGTGGCCGACCCCGTCACCTTCCGCTCGCGCTCCAGTTTTGTGACGCTGCCCACCCTCCAGGCCTACTACTCCATGCATCTCTTCATGCAGTTCAAGACCACCTCCCCCGACGGCCTTATTCTGTTCAACAGGGGAGACGGCAACGACTTCATAGTCGTAGAGCTGGTGAAAGGGTGAGTAGGACGACCCAAGTGTGTGTTTACTCACTTTCTACACAGTGTCCCTACCTTTAATATGTGGTCCAGTTCACTTAAACTCCCCCCAAAATAAGTATATACCACATACTCTGCTCAAAATGTATAAATATCCTCTCAGACGTTGGTTAATTAATGTTGCTATGAGCAGGGAGAGTGTTTTTTTAGGTTTTACACAACCTATTTATGGAGAAAAAGTATCTACTATCACACAATATCATGTCCTACTTTTACCAAAGATGTAAAAAACACAACAACTATATGGATTTAAGTACATTTTATTGAAAATTTGGACCCATAACAGAGTCTGTGTACAAATATGTATATAGATCCTGTTTAAAGTATAGATGGATGCGCAGACAGGTCCATAAGTATTGGGACAGTGACACAAACATTGTAATTTGGCCTCTTAATCCCACCAGTGAACAGCTACCAAATGCAAATTCAACATCTGGACTGGACTCTGGAGCTTTTATCTGCTTCATTTGTCATAAAATACCCAGAGAACAGGACACATCTGGACATGAAGCTGCCTTTGAGCCTCTGATAATGAAGGGACGGGTTAACATAGTTAGAATTCCTAAATTGTCGAGGCAATATTTATGTGAAACCCCTCAAATTCAAGCTGAAAGTCCACACTTCACTCACATCTGGATTGATTCACTTGACATCCACTGCGGTGGTGAGCAGAGGGAACATCACGACATCCATGTCACTGTCCAAATACTTATGGATTTAACTGTATGCGTTTTCCTTTTTGTACATTTTTGGTCCAGATGTTTGACTGCCAACAATGTCTAAGGGTTAAAATGCATTGAAAGTAAACACAATTAGAATAAAACATGAACTCTTAATACACATCTCTGTGGAAGCTGTTCTGCTGAAAAGTCCAATCATGTCATTTTTGCTGCAAGTTGCAATTATTAATGATCTTGACTGGCTGAAATATCAAATATGAAATGAAAATGTGCGGGTCAAGCAGCTCTGTTTCCATTTCTGTAATTACATTTTTACAAGGCAGATTAAATTCTGCCGGACAGATTATCAGACTCTCCAGAGAATAGCCCACATTTGCCTTTTCTCTTCTGATTTGTGAAATCCGTCTTCCTCTCTTCCCCCCTCTTCGCTCTGCAGTTACCTACACTATATATCTGACCTGGGCAATGGAGCGCACTTGATCAAGGGCAACTCCAACAGTCCGCTAAATGACAACCACTGGCACAACGTGCACATTTCCCGCGACACTAACAATCTCCACACAGTCAAGATTGACACCAAAGTCACCACGCAGACGACCATGGGAGCCAAGAACCTCGACCTAAAGGGTGAGCATTAGACTGAACAGTAATTGCATTTATGCCGTCATGCATAATATGTCACCTAACCAGCTCTCATTAAGGGATCAGACTTATGACAGGGTTTCCGCAGGTCCTTAAAACATCGAAATCCAGTGCGATTTTAACAGAGGTACAAGTGGTTGGATGAGTGTCTCTGAGAAAATTCATCTCACTGAAAGTAAAATGTAAAACGGAACTAAAGTGAAGCCTTTGGACCAGAGAAATGTTAACATGATAAATATTATTATGTCAGTTGATGTTAAGACTTATCACAGTGGATGTCAGAGTGTTATTTCTGTCCAGTTTAAAGGTGGATTTTTTTATCCTAAGGGACAGTTGGAGGAACTAGATTGTTATTAGTGGTTGTAAATTGTTTGTAAAAGACAAAACAAGACAAAAATGATGTAGAAGATGAAACAAGACAAACAGCACTGAAAAAATTAAATAATAAAAAATTATGTAAAAAGTAGCACAAGACATAAATGATGAAAACGATGAAACAAGACAAAGAAAGACAAAAGATGAAATGGTAAAAATATGTAAAAGATGAAGCGAGTTCAAAATGACAAAAAATCAAGACAAGTAAAAAAAATTTGATAAAATGGAACTCTACAAAAACACTATTAAAGATTAATCGAGACAAAAAGATGGAAAATGATTTAGAAGAGGAAAATTGTGATGAAATAAGACAAACACCATGGAATATATTAAATAAGATTATGTAGAAAGCAAAAGAAGACATAAATGATGGAAAAGATGACACAAGTTGAAAATGAAAACTAGACAAAAGTAATGGATCATATAGAACTCTACAAAAACACTATAAAAGATTAATCAACATAAATGATGCGAAAGATGAAACAAGACAAAAATGATGTAGAAAATGAAAGTTACGTAAAAGATGAGATAAGACAAACGTCAAGATAAGATATATCTAAAAAGCAAAACAAGACATAAATGATGTAAAAGATGAAACAAGACAAAAATTATGTAGAAGATGAAAAATGTATAAGAAATGATTCAAGAAAAGATTAAATAAGACAAAAAACATCTAAAAGATTAAATGACAAAAAATGATGGAAAGATGCAACAAGTTGATATAAAACTAGAAAAAAGTAGAAAAACAAAACTAGATAAAAAAAAACAATGGATGGAATTGGAAAACTACAAAACCACTATGAAAGATGAATCCTGATTAAAAACTGCATGAAAACTAAAACTTGACTAAAACAACTTAAGGACAAACAAAATGTTTTAAAAAATGACAGAAGGAAAAACAAGACAAAATGATGGAAAAGGAAAAAAATGGCAAAAATGATGTAAAATTCAAAATGAGATGGAAAAGATGTTGAAGATGATACTATACACAATAAAAATGACATAAAAACAACTCAAGACAAAAATAATGGAAAAGAAAACGTGTGAATGTAATTTAACAAACAACAGAATATTCAACAAATCTAGATGTAAAACATTCAAAACATCTTAAAATTTGTTCAACTTCAAAATGTAAATGAATAAAAAAATAAATACTGGTATTTCAACTGAGAATGTAAACAAAATAAACCTTGAAGACTAAAGAAAAATGTATAATTTTCAAGAAATAATCATTTTATTACGCAAACTGTAGAGCCTGGTCCTAATGTGGTGTCTCCTTATTAAAAAAAAAAATCACAACTTCAAGTGGAAGGTAACGTTTCCTCCATCTCCTTAAAGAGCAGAAATGGCTGTTAATCTGCATTCATTATGGTGGTAAAGTCTTAATATGAACTTGTTGACACCCTGTAAAATTATCGGTGGGAAACCCCGGGAGTCATCTGGTGTTTCATTCCCGTTTGAGAATCGGGCTGATGGTGTCAGGGTAATAACAGGGCTTCAGACTAATTTCACGGGGTCGGTGAAAGGTCTGGAACTCAGAGTCAAATGGAGTCAGTCATCCATATGTTCATGTTTATGTTAATGCGGCAGCTCCAAAGTTTTCCTGATTTGTTAGAAAGAACGAGTGTTCTTTGCTGAGACTGTTAAGCCATGAAGACCCAAATATCCAAGAGCATCTGCAGATCTAAAATGTTTAATAACTGTTGATCCATTAATCCGATCAATACATGTAAATAATTCAGCAGAAATTAAAAAGAGTTTCCCAGTGTCACCAGTAGAGATGTAACGATATGAAAATTTCATATCCTATATATGATATGAACATCTACATCATTAGTAAATTAAATGTAGGAAAGTGCCACATTTTCACTTAAAAAATGCAAAACACAGAAGATAATATTATAATAAATGGTGATAAATCACTTCAGAAAGATTAAATGTAGAGAAAAAATCATTTGGGAATGACCACAAAAGTATCACTGGGTCTTTATGGGTTAAACCTTAACACAGGCTGCATGGATAATAATAATGATAATAATAATAATAATAAGAAGTATATGGTTAGTAGACCTGGTCCCGTGTTTTACTTATATGTCATTTTTCACGGGTTATGGATACTTGCTGGCAAACAAGTATTTTCTAACATCTTTGAGTGAAAGCTGAGCCATTAATTGAGAAAATAATCTTTAGAATAATCAATAAGGACAATATTCATTAGTTGCTGCTGACACGTTCACATCTTTGGATATCGACTGTGAAATCATTTGAGGTGAAACACAAGGAAACTACTCAATAACCTGACATTTTATCCATATTTGCACCTTTATGAAGCCAGTTATTTTCTGTTTTTAGTGTTTGTAGTCATTGAACGTCAGGTGTAGAGTTACTTTTACTTGCTATATTTTCACACAAATATCTGTGCTTTATTCGTTGCATCCCAGGCTCGTAACCGACATGTTCAACATATTATTATTATTTTTATTTTTTTTTCATCACTGCTCATCCTCCCAACATCAAGACCGACGTGAACCTATATGAATAGAACAATAGTGCACAGAAAAGACGACCTCTGATGAATAAAGCGATGCATATCATATGTGAAAGATGTAAAAGACAAAGAGAAATAATACCCACAAGGACGATGTAAAGTTCTGTAGCTTTGCACAGAAACCGCCGCAAGACATGTAGAAATACTTTTAACCTTTGCTATTTTAGAGTTGAGTAAAGAATATGTGGATTCCTGGCAGCTCTGGCTTCTTACATTCATGATTTGAGCAGAGGTGGCAAAGGCACAGACTTATTTTACTCCAGTAGAAGAAGAGACACTTCAGTAAAAAAAGACTTGAACTGAGTACGGTTTCATCCTGTTTACTGCATAGAAGTTTCAAAAATAGGTATTTTACATGGTTTTCATCTTGTTTTATCGAATTCAATTTTGTCTTGTTGCACTGTTTTTGTCTTTTTGTGCATTTTATGTAATTTTTGATTGATTGAATAAGAATTAAGTCATAAAATGTGAGATTACTGGTGTCTTTTTATTCTTATTATTTCATTCTTTGTGCTTTTTTTTATGTGTAATTGTTGGATCCAGTCAGGTTGAAATCAGTTTTGATGTTGCAGTGATACACGATCAAAATAATAAATTGCTCTGAGATGCATTAAAACTAAAGTAAATGAGCCTGTTGTGAAAAAGTGAGTAGAAAGTACAGATGTTTGTGTTAAAAACGTGGTGAGTAGGGACTTTTTTATTAAATGTTAAGAATGGAAACATATCGCCCGAAGAAGATGGCAGTCGCTGTAGGTGGACCTTGTAGTTTCCACGTCTGTTGAATTTTTTGTAGCTATGACCTGTCACAATGATTTTTTTTTTTTTTTTTTACATAAGGTGTGATGCAATTTTGTCTATATTATAAAAGCAAAGTGGCCTCTGTGCGTATGTGCATGTATGTGTGTCCTGGGATTCACACAAAATCCATACAGAGCTGACTGCTGCAGTTTGTCATACTAATGTATTTTTGGTCAAGGAAGAGACTAGTGGAAACGACAAGTTGATAGGAACAATATTTTGGGAGATATTTGTAATTTTGGAATATATCATGTTGTGTGTGTGTGTGGGGGGGTTAAAACATGACATATTCATGGGGCCCAGCTTTTCTGGGGGGCCCATAGAGCAGTGGAGGGGGTCCAGTGGATACAGGTTAGAAGCTGTGAAATTTAGTGTAAGGTCTGCTGTATAATCGAGGCATCGAAGCCAGGAGTCAGATGTTGAAAGCATGTTAAGTTTCACTTTTGCTTCACGCTAGCTCCGTTAGTTATGGACTGCACCCCTATGTATATAACTGCTGCGCCTACCCCATGTACACCCCACACACACACACACACTCCACAACATTTTGCTTTCATGGGGCCCACGATTGCTGGCAGCACCCCAGAATGCAGTACAGGAAGCACAAAAACACAACGCATGAAAACTACCACATCTAGAACCCGTGGATCCACACCAGTCATCATGGTACTTGTACGTAATGTACATAATCTGCTCGACTATGTGTAGATTTCCTGTTCAAACAGAGGAGCACTGGTATTTGTTTTATCCTCTTTCTAGTAGTGAAGATTATTTGTCTCTGAGTTTAATTCAAAATATGAGTAAAAATATTGTGTTAAAATGTGGTGAGTAGACGTACATATACCTGAAGTGCAGTGATAAACTTTGTCATTTTTCCCTCCAGGTGACTTGTACATCGGGGGCGTCTCTAAAGAGATGTACCGAGACCTGCCTAAGCTGGTCCACTCCCGCGAGGGTTTCCAGGGTTGCCTGGCAACAGTTGATCTGAACGGCCGCCTCCCTGACCTTTTGGCTGATGCCTTGGCAACCATGGGACAAGTGGAGCGAGGCTGTGAAGGTGAGATGCACATGTTAAAAAACACCAAGTATCAGTCCCGGACCCACATCCCCTACTGCTTTTCTTTTCAGTTCTCATTTAACTCATGCTCTCTGTTCTTAAGATAACCCACTAACCCAGCTTTTGGTCTTTTAGATGTAAATTTGATCCTTTTTCTTCTCATCTCTGTCGTTCTGCGCACTGTGTTTTCTCTCTGTTCCACTCTTTCACAGGCATCTGTGTGCATTGACTAACCATCTAACTTAATTTGCTTGTTTGCTTTTTTGTTTGGCTGACAAAAGTTACATTGATGAAAGCTGACTTGCAAGGTATATCGCTTTGTGTGAGCATGTGAGACACGTGTGTGAGGGGGGAACGTGTGTGCGTACAGTGCGTATGTTGCGTATGTGTGCGTGTGCTGAAACTACCCAGTGCTGTCCAGTGTTGTGTGGATCCCAGTGATCCAGAGTCAAAGGTCGGAGGTGACCTGTCCTCTCCCAGCCACCTGAGTGAAGTCATCACCGTAGTAACATCAACATCACCTGAGCTCTGCCACCTGGGTTGCCTAGCAGCATGCTCTCTGACCCCGCCTCCTGACTCCTCAGCTTCAATACTCCGTTTGTGATGGTTCCATGCCCTTCCTTCATGCCTCGTGTTAGAAAAACAACAAAGCAGAGTTATTATAGCTTTGAACTTTTCTTTTTTTTTTTCAGATCTGACTCATTTTTTTGTATTTTTGTTTGTTTTGCTCTTATTTTTTTTTAGCTGTTCTTTTAGTTTGACTGTCTGACATTGGTGTTTATAGATGGAGAAACCCAGCTGCCATAATAAGTAACAAAAAATAACAGTGATTTAGGACCAAATGCCTTTGCTAGGACTCCATTTGTGTCAGTAGGTTAGTCTTAACAGCAATTATGATAAATATTTAGCATCACAAAGACAGTTGAGCATCTTTTTGACAAACTAAACATATCTGACTTGATGATTTTTTTCAACACAACTCCAGGGATATACATTAAATCGTACATAACATTATAAACTGAACAGTAAAAATGATAAAACACCGCGTAGAATAATAATTATGTTTACATGCATGCTAATATGACCAGGTAGAGCATCGGCATTTCTCAAAACTAGGATAAAGTCTTATCACCGTTACTGAAATCAGGATATGATGCTTAAACACAAAGATGGGAAAACCACAATAACCAGGATAGTGATGTACATGTGAAACAGTTAGTGATGTGGTCAAATGAGTACAATAGTGTTGTTTAAGTCAGTCTAAAGTCTCACATCATGACTTTACACAAGGTTCTGCACGTTGAAGTGAACGCTTTTAGTGCTGACAGACTAAAGAATCACTATAAACCTGTATTTGTTAAACATTTCTAGCATGAGTATGGTTGTCTAGACTTTATTTCTACTTGACGACTATATCTCTCATCTCTGTATGATTTTAAAAAAAAAAAAAGGAAAGATGTAAAGATGAGATATTAAAATTAAAATCTGGATGTGCATGCACCAAATAGACATTCACATGTGGTTGTTAAATCTGATGTAATGCTGCTATAAAAGTCAAAAACAGAGGCTGTGTGCTCATTTTGCGCAGTTATCAGTGTGGTTTTCCCTTGCAGTACATCAGGTTGTCTGAAATACTATTTAATGTCCTGGTCTGTTTACAGCAGCGAATCGCTTCAGTTCATTCTCAGCTGTGTCGACATAAATCATTACTTTATTCACTTCCCCCTGATCTGGACAGAACAGAAATTAAACAGCTCATCCAAGATCCAGATGCAGTCGGAAGTAGTGTTAAGTGTTGGTGTTATTGGCAGTACAAGCTTCATTTGTTCTCCTTTGAACTTTCATTCTCAACTTCCTCCACTTCCTCTGCTCTTCATCGTCACATGTAAAGAGTTAGAACGACAACTGCGTGTGTTTTATAGACTCAGGGACACATTACTGTAACGCACTGAATACAGAGGAATGAACAGAACTGGACCTGGAAAGAGGAAATCATTCCACATCTGCAGATTTTCTGTATAAATTTAAAATGATTTCGGTCTTATTCAGCATGCTTCAAATCACATACTTACACTTGGCGTTCTGAGTCAATAAGCGCATCTATTCTCATGTACGACACAATATGAGTAGCCAGATGTTCACCCCAAATGGTCGTTAACAAGATACTAGTGATGAGCTTGTTAATTACATTTTAATAATAATCAAGCAGTTTATGTCAAACGTCATAGCTAACGCATACTGTTTTATCCTTCCAAATCAAAAAATGACCAGTGAAGGAGTAGGTGAATCATAAAAAAATCACTTTAAACACCTCTTCAGACATATTAAGTTCTTAAATAAAGATGCTATTACTAATACTCGACTCTGTTTTGTTGCTGAGAACTGCGCTAGTCTCATACGTCCTCCGCTCAGAGACTAAAGTGAACATGCATTAGTACCATGTCTCTAAATAACCTCCCAACCCCAACCCAAATAAAAATGAGTCAGCTATTAAAAAAACATGTTGACTGTGCCTACCATCTGTGCTTTCCAACATCTGCACTTTAATCCTCATAAATCAGGCTCATTGCTCTGAGGATTATTGAATATTTTGCATCATTGCACGTCCACAAAACATCAATGTTGATTTCAACATCCGTGGATGGCGCAGTAACAGAAAAGAGCTGAAATAGTGGTGGATGAAGCTCTGTTCATTGCTCTGTTACTTTAAAAAAAAAAAACAAAAACTATTAATACAGTATAAAACAAATATAAGCACAAAGCAATAAACAATTCAGAGTGCAATGAATAAAAAGTAAAGTTAAAGGCAGATATTCTAGTTGGCTTTGTCCAAGTTTTATGTCTCATATGTACTGTTTTTATTTCTTCTGTCTTTATTTTTCAGAGTATTATTTCATTTCTTTGTGTGCTAATGCTGCCTACACTTATGTGACCCCTTTTCTTTTAAAATACCCCAACCATGCATGAAAAAAGTGATGGAACGACCTCTGATTTGTTTTTGTTTTTTTTTGTTTCTGAAACATCTTCCTTTTTCTTTTGTTTTTATTTATTTATTTTTCACACAGTAAAAAAACATACACATAAATACATGTTGGTTAAAAATTGTGATGGATAGTTACCAAAAACCCTCAAAGGGTTAACGAGTGGAAACCTCCAGATTTCAAAGATTATTTACAACTGGAATTAAAAATATAGAAAAATATTTGCAAGCTGCACAAAAGTCCATTTTCAACAAATACAATTCCATGATATACCAAGCTTAGAAATATATCCCATATGGAAAATTACAATCAGGAGCAGTGTTCACAGTTTTTTCAACTGAATTTGAGGATGCTCCGTAAGAAGAGTTGGTGGATTATTCCATATTTTGGGTTGTCTGTATAGAACTTATGTTTTGTTTTTTTATTTAACCTTTATTTAACCAGGAAAGAAGCTCATTTAGATTACAAATTTGCATTTCTGTTTTCAAATTGTCATTTACATGATCGAAAGAAAGAAGAAATTAGAAGTCTTTTTCAAGAGTGTCCTGGCCAAGACAGCAGCAGAAGTTACACAAAATAGAAATCACAGCCATGCGTCCACATTAAAAATATACATAAAACACAATAAAAGTCAGTTCTAAAACTCTAATCAGAATCATGTTTATTGCCATGTAAGTAAACAGGTTGACATTATTAGGAATTCAGTGGTTTGGTGCATACATACAATTGCGGAAAAATTATTAGACCAACAAAAGTCATCGAAAACAATGGTTATCCAATCCAGTCCTAACTCCTGTGTGCATCATGTGACTAAAACAGAGAAAAGAAAACATGGAATGAATAAAAGCACTTTTTTTGTCAGTACAATGATATAATTATTGATGGAAGAACTGAAGTGATTTGAGTTATTATCAAGAAAACATG